>JAIUCV010001305.1:0-121148 GCA_026724425.1 Erythrophleum ivorense | reverse complement strand
TTGAGATTTAATGAATCTCACCCCCTCCTTTCTCTCATCTCATATGTTCTAGGTGGAGTTCAAGATCCAAAGGATGGAAGCCAAGGAGCCTAAATCTCCATCTCTTGGCAAACCTTTCTATTTTGATATACTATGATGACTAGAATGTAAAAGTAGATATGTAAATGTTATTTTTGAGCCATAACACTTTGAACAAGTGTAAAACTATGTAAAGTTAGTGTATGTATCAAGAATAGAGTCTAATGAGTAGAATTATGTATTTTGACCATGTGGGAGCCCATTTGTGTATATATGTTTATGGAAGTGGCATGGTGAACTTAAGTTGCATGAGAGTTCAGACCTCATGAGGGACTTATTTATGCTATATTTATGCTTTCTAAGTTGCTCAAATGTGTGTGGAACCATGGATGGCTCATTTGAACCAAAGTTGCCTCTTGTTGGGACCAAAATTGCCATAAGCTTGAGCTATGGCAAAATCTGACCAAATGACCTCTTCTTGACTTGGAATTTTTCATGCAAGTAGATCTTGCCTAGAGCTTTTTGGGAAGCTAAAGATCAGGTCATTTGGAGGTCTTTGTAATTTTTTATGATTTTTCAAAGTTGGTATCAGAATTTCGGATTTGCACTGGTACTGTTCATTTAGTCAGTTTTGAAATTGTGTCATCCGAGGGGCAAACGTGGTCCAATGGCTACGAAATTTTATATTTAGAAACTAGGCATTCACAGTGACGTGTAGCAACTAGAAGCACCTCATTTGGAGGTTTGAGCTGAGAGATATGAATTTTTGAATTTCTGGGACAGTAGTAGTAGCTCAACATGACCTGAGTCACTGTTCCATTGAATTTGGGTAGCTAAGCGTGCTTTCTCTGGTCTGAGTCTATTTTTAACATAAATTTAACATTCACAGATTTCTAAATTGGTATTATTTGCATGGATTGGATTTTTTTAGAATTAATTGGACATTTTCGAAGTTCATAGCAGATACTTGCATCAGTACCAGTAGCTGTCCGAACCTTAACCTCTTTTCACATGTCAAATGTTTTCTGTGTTATGTTTCATGGCCTGGGCATATTTTTAGAATGAATTAGACATGTGTAGCTTTCCAGAATGGCCAAGAATGAATGATTTCAATTTTTCTAGAATTAGTTACAAATTTTGAAACTTCCTATCAGTAAATTGAACCAGTGGCCCAGATAGCAGCAACTCCAGTGGCTTTTTGGATGTCAAATGTTCTCCCCTTAATAATTCATGAGCTAAAACTATTTTTATCATGGGGCAGACATCCAGAGCTTTCTGGAACGGTAAATTTTGTTGGATTTCGATTTTTGTGGATTTAGTTATGAATTTCCGAAGTTGTGACAGAAAAATTGAAACTCTGGCCAAAAATAAGAGTGTGAATTTGATAGTCCCCTTTGAGTTCCATGAGTTGTGGACCAACTTTGGTTATACAAATGAGTTGTATGTATGTAATTAAATATGAGAACGTGTTGCTCATATGGTCCGTGTGACACCGAATGGAATTTTTATATGCAACATAACGCGAAATAAGGCATTATTTTAATGTCATTTTCCATTCCCTTTTGTTCAATTGATCATGTGAGACTTAGAAATGATCAGAAGCATGCTATAAATATATGGTGTTACAGCTAGCATGCCTTTATATGCCATGATGCTTGATGCTATGTTATGTTTTCAAATGATTACATGATATTTGTGTGAGTTTGCTTGAGTGTGGAAAGGCCAAGAACTCTTCCCTTTGGTGAGGACGAGCCAAGAACCCTTGAGCTTGGTTGAGACAAAGTGAAGAGCCTCCCAAAAGTAAAGTGGGCTCCCAAGAGTATGGTTAAGTCCAAAGTGCTTAAGAATGGGTGAGGCAAGTCCAAAATCCATGAGGAGAAGTGTGAGGCCAATCCAAACACTTAGTGAGCTCTTGAATGTCTTGTATGATTGATTCACATGCCAAAGTTGCTTTTAAAATGCCTATGATTTCTACTTTCTCCATGCATGCATTTGTGAAACTTGCTTGCACATATTATATGTGATGGAATAGGAGATGAGTTATTGAGATTCTTGAATCTCACTCCTTCCTCTTAAATGTTCTAACATGCTAGGTGGACCAAGCAATTATGGTGAATGGAGTCAACCACCATGAAGAGGGACAATTGACAAGCTTATGCTTATTTTGTCTATTTTGGAACCATGATAATGGTCCAAGATGTATATGATGTTGTATATGTATTATGAACCGTGAGATAAATGTAAACATACTATTATGTGATGTTTAGATGTATGGAAATAATATATGATCATTAGCACATGTTTTGAGTAAGAAATGCCATGGTATGAGAAGGTAAAGTTTGATGAATATGTGTATAAATGTGGGTTGAATGGTCAAAATGAGATGCATGAGGTTTGGGACCATTTGGGCAGCTCACACAAGTCTTAAATATGCTTTTAAACTTGCCCAAAAGGTGCCAAGACCAAGGGAAATCCATTTGGCAATTTTAGTACCCAATATGGAGCCAAAATTGACCATAATGGAACCCTATGTCATTTTTTGTCCAAATGAGTTATTCTTGCCTTGAAACTTGGCATGCAATTAGGTCTCATTAAGATATTTTTGGGAAGCTAAAGATCACAATTTTCATAGACCTAGAGAATATTTGATGAATTTTTAAAGTTGGGATTTTTTATAGATTCTGGGATGGGTACTGTTCATACGGGCAATTTTAGATTCTGTGTCACCCGATGGCCAAATGGTGTCCAATGCTTATGAAATTTTACATCCATAAACTAGAGGTCATAAGATTTCTGTGGCCACCAAGATCACCTCATTTGGAGGTCTGAGCAGTGAGTTATGCATGTTTGAAGTTAACTATCAGTATTAGTAGTGCCCCATGAGTCCGGTTACTGTTCCATAGGGTCCAGCTGACTAAACGCATCTGTTTCATTCTACAATTATTTTTACTATCAATTTAACATCTGTAGCTTTCCATAATGACCAAATGTGTGTGATTTCGATTTTTATAGAATTAGTTATGAATTCAGAAATTTGTATTAATAAACTGAACAACAGCCCAGACAGCTAGCGACTCTGTAGCTTTTTGGATGTCAAACGTCCTGTGTGATGAATTTTATGACTTGGGTGTATTTTTAGTGTGAAGTCGATATCCTAAGATTTCCATAATAATGAAGATTACATGATTTTGAATTTTCTAGATTTAGTTATGATTTTCCAAAATTGGGTCAGAAAATGGAGCAAATTTGGCCGAAAATGTGCTTGTTTATTTTGAGCTCCATTTCAGTTTTCATGGGTTGTATGCATGTTTTTGTGATACAAATGAGTTGTAATAATGAAATTAAATATGAGGAAGTATAGTATAAGCTCACACAGTCCACGTGATACCAAATTGAATTTTTTGACATAGCGCAACGCGAAAAAAGTTTATTATTTTTATCTCATTTTCATATAATCTTGTGGGATTGATAATACAAAGCTTATAAATGGCATCAAATGAGCTAGAAGTTATGGTGTTACACAATTGAAGGTAAAATGGTAATTAGAACATCTAGAAATGATGTTAAGAAATCATGAATGGCCCAAAGTTGAGGCCAAAACAACTAAACATAACAAATCGAAATCATAGTGGCAAAATCATAATTTTGGATAAAATTTTAGAAACTCAAAGAAAGAAGTTTTAAATGATAAAGTTGAGCTCACTAGGTAGGAATCGTCAGAATGATTATAACCTTATCGGTGTATGATTTAGGCTATCAGTTGACTAAAACTTTAACAAAGTTATTTTGAATTGTTTTGAATCCTAAAAATTTTAAAGTAAATATTTTTAATAAACTAGAGAGCCTCAATTTTATAATGGAAAAGATAGTTATAAAAAAGGATCTAAAATGAGCTTAAATGGAAGAACTAAAGCTGCAGGACATAATGGAAATTTTGTAAATTATTATAAACCTTCCTTCTTCCTTTATATATGAGCACACCACCTCTTTAGGACTTTCTAACTGACTCACACACACTTGAACCAGTAGCCATTGTCACACAAAAAGGAGGGAGAAAGAGGAGGAAGAGAAGCCAAGAAAGGTCTCATGGTAGTTAGAAACCTTTTTCTCCTTTTTGAGCTGTTTCCATTTATGGTTTGATTTCTTAAAAGAAGCTTTTAGGTGGTTGAACATTTGGAGAAAGAAGGGAACTTGAAGTAACCGATTCCATCAATATAATCTCCATTGGACAAGGATTAAAACAAGGTATGATACCATGTAAGAAGCTTGTTTTTCCTTCGTGATTTTAGTCCTCCTTGGTTCGGCCTAGATGAGGGTAAGCTAGAGGCAATTTGATTTTGACCAAAACTTTATAGGATTAGGGGTTTTGAAATATAAAGAATTAGATTATGCAAAGAGAATTAAGTAAGAAGCTTAAAATGCAAAGTAGGCCACTCAGGGTTTCACTTGCACCTTTGAAATTTTGGAACCCTAAGAAGATGTTTTAAGATCATATTTAAACTAGAAAAGAGCCAATGAATCTCTACATGTGCTAAATTCCTTAGAGAAACGACAAAACTCCATTTAACTCTCATATGGACATAGGTTCAGCCAAGACATGGATAGAGTAGCTAAGGGGAGTTTTTGTGCATTCTAAGGCTATAAGTGGTCTATATATGAATCATAAACATTAGAGGAACCATTGAAATGAATTTAGAAGGCTTATTTTGAAAAGGTGAAATTTTAGGGTTCAATTAGGCCTAAAGAAGCAACTTAGCATTAGGTTTGTGTGACCATGTATATGATAGCTCTAATAAGTTCTAACAGAGTTATGTGGCTCATATCAAGGGAGATTTTGGAGCTAAGGAGTTGAATTATAGGAGTTGCTTCTTAGGACAAATAAAGAAGCCATTGGTTGTACTTAAAACCCTAATCTATATTTATGAGATTAACATGAATATAACTCCAGTTTCATTAATGGTTTTGTGCTCTGTTGATGTGTTTAGGCCAAACAAGTGAGTTCACATCTAATTGTGGGTGTAAGCTTGTGCAAGAAGGAAAGAATACCAAGGGGAACTAGTAGGAACTCTTGTATCAAGATAGCTTTTACTCCATTCTTATATATGTACACTTGGTTTGCTTGAGTGTCTTAGATTACTTGTATGTATTGTTTGCCAATTATGTGCATTATTAATTGCTTGGTGATCATATGCAATTGCATGACGTTCATTGTATTTGAGATTAAATTAGCTTTGATGGGTGACATTATGCTAAAAGACTCTTAATAATATGTGAGGTGAGGCCAAAAGTCCTTTGGTAATGGGTAAGGCTAGGCCAAAGGCTAAGGCAAAAAGTCCCTAAAGGTAGGTGAGGCTAAACCAAAAGTCTTTAGATATTATGTGAGACTAGACCAAAAATCCTTAAAGAGTGAAATTGTTCTTAATAGACCTGTGGATCCTTAAAGCATGAATATGGTTTAACTATGGTTGTATGACATGCATACATGCATCTTTGATCGTGAGTGAGCTATATATATGCTTGAATGTTGGATTAGTTATTGGGATTATTTGAATTTTACTTTTCCCCTATCTTTACTAATTATGGTTAGGTGACTCTCAAAGAAGAAAGAATGATGAACAAAAGGCTTATGAAGAGCAACTTTGACAACGGAATTTAATCTAGGGCATGTTCTTGAATATATGAATATGTACTCTTGTAATTTGGTGTATGAAAATGCAACCATGTTTAAGGGCACACGATTATGCTATAGAGACCATTTGAGGCTTATAATATATCATGTAATGTAATTTGGTACCTTTATTTCTTATATGTATATGGGTATTCTTACATGTGGGATGGTGATTTTTAGTTACTTGGCAATTTTGATATGATGGATTAGCCATATATGAGACATTTGTAGATTGAAACTTGCCCAAAAGAAGAAATGACACTTTAAAGATCAATTTATACCATTTTGAACCATAATTTGATCCATTTGAATCATAAAATGTTCATTTACCCTTGACAGCCTAAATAACCTTATTTAGGGCTAAAGTTTGACAAACAATTAGAGGGACATATAGAGCTTTCTAGCAAGCCAAAGTTTGCATTTTTTTTTTATCCTTGTGGAATATTTTCTAAATTTTTGAATCTAGTGAAAAAAATGTAAAAATTTTGTGATACTGTTCATTCTAGTCTATCTTGGATTTCATGATTTTAGAAGAACCAAAGGGACTCATTTTGACCTAAACTTTTTACAGTAGATAGCTCTCACCACAAGCTTTCTAAAGAAATCTAATTTGCATAAATCGAAATTGTATAATATAAGTTATGAATTTTTAAAATTTGGATCAAATTAAGTATTCAAGGGTCACAATGCACATTTAGCTTATTCCATGGATTTGGTTCTTGTTTTTGTGCTATATGGATTACAACAAGTCGATTTAGTAAGGATTTGAGAAATGAAATGATGAAAATCCATGTATGAGCACTATAATCCCTATTGGTAGTTTTATAACAATTGTAAATTTTGCTGCTAAAGGGTAATTATCATAAATTGTTATCAAAAAGTATGTATAATACAGGATGAGCATATAATGTGTAATGGTATGACAATTTAACTAGGATGATGAATATTAACATAAAGGATGTTGTTGCAAACTCCATTTGAACTATTAATTTAGTATAGACATGTATTATTGAATAGAAATGTATGGATGTACTAAATTATATAGCCTTTGGCATTTGAATCATATATAAGATGGATTTATATGGAAAAGTGGAGTTAGAGGTATTCACCAGGTCTGAAGGCCCAGTGGGCCCAACCCAACTTGGCCAAATTGGGTCGATGCGTAAAAAAAAATTTGAAAAAAAATGTAAGGCCAGGCCAACCTTAGGACTACATTGGCGAGGTTAGCCTAACTCGACCAATAAATAAATAAATTTATTTTTTTAAAATATTTTTATAAAGATTTATATCAACATTTTAATTTTTTAATATAAAATATAATGTTATAAAAAACTTATATAAAATTTTCTCTTTTAAGGGTCATTTTATAATTTTAATAATAAACTTAGGCTAACCTTAAGGGACATATTAACCTGGTTAAGTGACAAAAAATAAAAATAAAAATTTATAAAGATTTATATCAAACTTTTAATTTTTTTAAAGATAAAATGTAATTTTATAAGAATTTATATAAAATTATTCTTTTTTTTGGGTCATTTTATAATTTTTATAATAAACTTTAAAAAAATACTGGGATGCTCGGTTTAGGAGCCCAGATAACAGGTTTCAATTTTGAAACCTATTTAAAATTGAACTGGGTATCAAACTAAGCCAAAGCCTTACGCTGCTCGGCCCATGAACATCTTTAAGTGGAGTTTTGCAATATTCTTCCTTATTTAACTCTTCAAGTGTGCAAGTTCACTCTATATGTGTGTGTGAAATTATTAGTTTTTAATGCATAAATTTCTTTAAATAATTTTGTGAATTTTTTCTATTAAATATTTTTTATTATTTGTGCAGATTTTCAATGGCAATTGGAGTTTGAATAGGAAATTGATTTGAAGAAAAGATGGAGCCTCAAGTGTGCAAGTTCAAAGAGGGAATAATGGTTCACATTTCTAATGGAATTTTGGAAAAAGAAAAAAAAAATGAAAAATGGGAGAAGGAAGCTCATGTGGATAGCTCTTCCCATCACCTAATGTCACCCATCATCCATTGCACACACACGGCCCTCTTACTCACGTTGCAACAAGTCCAGCCCACCATTTACACACCCATAAGCTCTCTCTCTCTCTCTCTCTCTCTTAGTCACATGCAGGTCACGACACTCACCAAAACACACTCCCTCACATTCACTTGTAAGCACTAGAATCATGCAAGTTGGAAGCTCCACGTTTTGGGTTCATTAACACACCATTCAGCCATTAACATGCAGCCATCCATTTTAGACAAAGACCACATCATTCACAACTCACATAATCATGCACACAGCCACTGTACAAACACATCACAAGAGCACTCCCTCACGTGAGCTGTCAACGTAGCTCCAGGTTAGACACTCCACACTCACGGATTGCCACTAGAACATACACACATACAGAGGAGAAGGCAGCTAACAAATACACACACGTCCAGCAGCTTCACATTCATGTGATAATGCATGGGTTGCATATCCCTTCTCCTTACTTGAGCAGCCACCCACTCACATGAAGCCATGGACATCCACGTAGCAACTTCATCACACCAGCACACTTGAACAAATGACGAGAGACTCGGATTTTAGAGAGAAGGAATGAGCAGGTCACGGGCACGTGAGGAAGAGGCTGGGAAGGAGGAAGCTACGAGTTTGTAGGGAGGTGAAAGACTCGAGCTTGGGTCCAGAAGCACGATGGTTCTGTTTTGGTGAGAAGTAGGGAGGAACAAACACGTAAGGCAATAGAGAGGAAACAGAGCATAAAGGACGTGGATTTAAAGGATTAGTCTTGGGTTGAGAGGCAAGTCCCTTCACTCTTACACATACGCATACATTTAGCAACAAATGAAGCTCGGGTTTAATTGAAGGAAGCTGACGTGAGAAATGAAGAAAAGCACGTGAGGAGGAAAGGATTAAAGGCTCGGGTAGGAGAATAAAAACCACGTGATCAGAGTAAATGGCCTGAACACATGATCATTAAAAGGAGAATGAGGAGCACGTGAGAGGAGGAAGATAAAACACACTCGGGCAGTAAGCAAGGAGCAGCACGCATTCATTGGAATCATCATCTCATCCATCATCATCCATACACTATCCATCCATTCTCCTTTGCCGTGATTCCATTCCATGAAATACTAACTTGACCTTGTGGCCGCTAGGAGGAAGAACTTGGATTGAAGCTTGAATTTATGGAGATTATCAAGGGATTAGGCTAAGATTCCTATTTCATTTTTTTTCTCTCTTTCTACATCAATTCTTGCTCTTGAACTTGCTTGGTTGAGGTTGTAAATGACTAAAATTGAGGTGTTTTGTAATCAGTGGTTGGTTCGACATTAATTAAAAGAGTAATTGATGATTAATGGATTGATTTAAGTGCTAGATTTTTCATTGACCTTCAATTGTACATGTATGCAATCAAGGTATTTAATGAAATGCATGTGAGAAATTGTGTGCTTGAATATTTAATTTGAGGTCTCCTTAAAGTTTAATTAGTTAATTGAATATTTTAGGGTGATAATTCAGATGCTAAATTGATGGATTAATCATCCAAATTTAGTGTTCATTGATTCTAATAACAAGAGTTAATGATTCAATGCGAAATTGAGGTTTCAATTCAACATTAAATTATTAATCTTTTGAATCTTGTGTAGTAACTCAAAATAAATTGCCATGACCACAAATAGAAACCCTTAGATTAGAACCAATGATAATTGAATTAGGATAAAGATAGTGGATACCAAGAGAATCATCAAAAGCTAGTCACATGTCTATTAGTACCTTATTACTTCATGTGTTTAGTTAGTAGTTAAGAGTTTTAATTTCAATTTAATTTGTAGTTAGATAGTTTCAATTAAACCCCCTTTAATTGGTAGTTTTTAGATTTTCGTTTACACTTAGAAAACTCAATTGAATATTGAAATCTATTTCCAAGAGAAACGATCTAGGTTGTGCCACTAACTGCAAATATTTTTCAACCTAATTTATTTGAGGTTGTTCAACACAACCGTCAGTTTTGTTTCCCTTGGTTACTTGACATGGCTAAGACATGTCAGCAAGGTCATGGCATGAATTTTTGTTATAGAATTGACATTTAATTATGGATTGTTAAAATTAAGGCACTAATAGGGCTAGTTGCTAACTAAGCCTTCAAATATGAATATTATGTTTGGAGTTTATAATGTCATTGTGAGGCCACTTAATATGTAATTTTAAGAAGAGAAGATATATGTGTTTGTTATACAAGTAGCCAATCCATGGACCTCATTGAAGTGGTTATTTTGGCTAAAATTATGGTTAATTAGATATGAATGGTGTTGTATGTGATGTTATCATGAATAATTAGGTGCCTATGAATTAGATATGCTAGAAAATGTTTAATGCAAAATAGTGTCCATTTTGTGAGTGTGACTAAAGAAAGCATGCAGTTTAGCAAGAAACTTTGTAAATGGTTAGTTTATGATAAATTTTATTAAGATTTAATGTGTGACATTTTGGTGCCATCCATGAATCATTCTTGTGGATTATGAGTTAGATTATATGAGATATATGAAATGTATGAATGAAAAAGTAACATATAATGAGTAAAAGATAGGGATGACTTTAGTTTTGATTTGATGAAAAGCAAAATGTTCAAATTTCTTCCACATTTTATGACTTAGGCACAGATCCCATTATAATTTAAAGATTAATCATATAAGGAAGTATTTTAAATAGCAAGATGTGTCAGCATCTATAGCTCAACAGCTAAAAGAATGGTTCACTAAATGAGATAGAACGAAGTATTTTTCACTAAATCTCTTTCATTTATAATTTTTAAAAGAATGGTGATATAGATGTTCAATAGATTCATTCATATGATAATCTGATAAATTTGTTTACTAAAGCATTACCAATTGTCACATTTAAGAAGTTAGTATATGATATTAAGCCGTATCAACTCAAGAAGATAAAAGTATCATTGTTATTAGGGGGAGTGAAACATATTATACTATTTTTTTTCTTAACCAAGATTTTTACTTATAAGGTTCTCCAGGTAAAGTTTTTAATAAGGCATCTTATGTTATATATACTATATATTTTTGTCCCTTCACTAGGTTTTTCCTAATAAAATTTTAACAAAACATATTATTTTAATGGATATTCAAGGAGGAATGTTGTAAATGATGTAATTATGTGGATATCCATTGTAACATTCGGTTTTTCGTAAATGTGAGAAATGTAATGTTCGGTTTCCCCGTAAACGAATAAAATGCACTAGATATAAAAGAAAGTCCCTCAAATAGAATGATTTGAGGTCCAATAAAATTAGAGTAATAATCTAAACCTCAAATAATAAGGATTCAAGGCCAGAGGTGCCCTGAAAACAGAGCCAGAATAACCAAACGAAATTCAATGAAGATGCAGTGGCATTTTTATAATTTCAGGAACTTTTTAGAAAACTCAAAAGGAGAATTTTTAAATGGGAAAAATGAGTTTTTCGGAGTTCTCAGAGACCCTAAAAACTATAAAAATCTCTAGAATGCTTCAAACCCTTCTGGTTTATAATTTAGAATATCGGTTGACCTAAACTTTGACCCTTCCGTTCAGGAAGGTTTTAAATCCAAATTGAGTGATTCCAAAAGCATTTTATAAGTTAGAAAACCTAAATTTTTTTGATAAAAAAGATGATTCTTGAAAAGGAACTCAAATGAGCCTAAAATGAAAAAGCCAAGCAGGGCATAAATAAAATTTTTAAGCAACAAATTTAAGAAAGCATGTGATGTATGTTATGCTCCTTCTCCTCCCTCACTTAGATCGATTTATTTTCTGGCCAAAACAGAAAGAGGACTAGTAGAGAAGGGCGCACCAAGAGGGAGGAAGAAGAGGAGGAAAAAATCCAAGAAAAAGGTAAAAAGTGTAGAAATTCATACTCCTTCCTTTAGTAAACTTGTTCTCCTCATTCTTCTCTTCATTCCTATGGTTTTAATGGCTCATATGGGACTGATTTGTGGCTGGTCCAGAGGAGAGAGCTTAGAATTTTAAGGAGAAGCTTGAAGCAATAGAAAGAGCTCTTGAAAAAGTCTTGAAACATGGTAAATTTCTTAGCTTTTCATGCTTCTTTTCTTGTTCTCTCTCCTTGTGTATTTCGTCCCACCTAGAGACCATTCAAAAGAGTATGAATTCTGATCCTAGCAAGAGAGAATCATAGGTTTTGGAGTGTGAGGAACAAGTATATGTAAAGAAATCCAATTAAGATGCATTAGAAATGAAGTTACAAAGATTTGGGATTCACTTGCACCTAAGCTAAGATGAAGCTTCCTAATAATAATTCAAGATGTTTAAGAGTATATGGGAGTTCCTAAGACATCTAAAAAGTCTCCTAAGTAGCCAACTCCTTAAAGAAAGCAAGCAAAATCCTTTGGTGTACAATCAAGAAGCATGTCTAGGCCTAAGTAGGTCTGGACACTTAGGGAGAATTTTAATTTGTTCTTAACTTAGTATGGGACTAGATATGATGGGAGAATATCAAAGGAAGCCTTGGAAAAAATTTAGAAGCCATGACATATGAGATGGAGGTGTATGTTCCATAATGTGACATAAAGAAGTAACATATAGCTAAACTCCTTAAAATGAATGTGTGATGACTCTAAGAAGTCTAAATGGAGTCAAGAGTCTTAGATTGAAAGAGAAAATGGAGCCAAGATCTTGGATTCCCATGGTTGCCTCATTAGGTCTCTTACGGAGCCATAAGTGTGTCTTAGAACCAAGCAAGCCTTCATAGAGTTTGTGAGAAGCTTAAGCTTGTTCCTATGAGTAATTTATGCCTCCTTTGGTGTGTCTAGACCAAGGAAACCAGGGGTCACCTAGTAGCAAGTCTTGGCCGAGAAGGAGGAGAAAGATTTCAATGGAAAAAGTGTGTGACATTAGCTCCAAAGTAGCTCTTTAACCTTTCTCTCATGCATTTTTAGATGTTTTCTTATCTTTAGATGTGTGTATGTATGATTATGCTATGCAAAATGTTTATAGCAAATGTTTACATGCCATGGTACCATGATACCTTTGTTATGTTCTTGAAAGATATTTTATGAATGCGTTTTAGTTTGCATGAGTTTGGTGAAGCTAAAAGCCCCTTAGCAAAGATGAGAATGAGCCAAAAGTTCCTAAAAATCGATGAGACAAAGTCAAAAATCTCTAGAAGAGTGAGGCTTAGTCAAAAGTCCCTTGAAAGTATGTGAAACAAGTTTAAAAGTCCCAAAGAGAATGGATGAAGTTAAACTATTACCTTGGCAAGCCTATGTATGATGTGTATGAGTTTTTGAATATGAGAAATACTTTATGCATGTTCATAAGTTGTAAGATTTCCATGCATTCATTCTTAGACTTGTAAATGCATTTATTATGTATGTTTGAAAGGGTGAATAGCTATTGAGATTCTTAAAATCTCACTCTTCTCTCTCCAATGTCTACATATATCTAGGTGGACCAAATGAACCAAGAAATGGAAGCCACCAATCTTAAAGACAAAGAGATTGACAAAGAAATTGCCAAATGATTGTTTTGTAAACATATTGTTGTCAAATGATGTAATCTTATATTGTATATGATGTATAACCTCTTGAACAATTGTAATTACATGGATACATGATGTACATATGGAATTTGTAAGCATAGGAATGAGAATGTGAGTTCTTGACATTGAGATGCCTTGATGAAATCATGAAAACTTGTATATATGAACAAGAGGGGTAGTGATTTTGTGATGCATGAGCATTTGGACCTCTTGGACAAGTTTAATAGACTATTTTTAAGCTTTCTCACATGTTTAAGTGGCCATGGGCAAGGTAGAAGTACAATTGGTTCATATTTGACCTTTAGGATGCATAAAATGGCCATTTTAGAATCTTATGTTACAAACTGATCAAATGGACAAATTTTCCTATGGAATTTCTCCTGCATATAGGTCTCATCTAAAAATTTTTGGGGAGCCAAAACTCAAATTATTTGGAGCTCTAGAGAATTAATTATGAATTTTTAAAATTGGCAAAAAGCTACTGAAATGGCAATTTTACGTTCATATGGTCAGTTTCTTCTCCTATGTCATTCGAGGATTAAATATTATCTAATACTCATGAAATTTTACAGTTATAAACTAGACATGATAAGCTTTCTGTATCCACTGAGATCACCCCATTTGGATGTTTGTAGAAGGAGATATGAATTTTTAAAATTTGGAGACAGCACCAGTAATGCAGCATGACCTCTGGTTTTGTTCCATCCAATTCTGTGGGATAAACGCTTCGTTTTTGTCTGGAAATATTTTTATCCTCTAGTTAACATCCACATCATTTTTAAAATGGTATGGTTTGCTAGATTTTGATTTTTCTAGAATTATTTATGAATTTTTAAAGTTTATATCAGTAACTTGTGTCAGTAAACCTGGGCAACTAGACCTTTGATGCTTTTCTATTGTCAATCATAATCTAGATGATGTTTTCATGGCTTGGACTGATTTTTAATCTATAGTTGACATTCAGAACTTTTCAGAAAGCTATCATTTACTTGATTTTGATTTTTCTAGAATTAATTATGATTTTTCAAATTTGATAGCAGAAAGCTAAAATATGAAACTTGCGGCAACATCCTGATTTTTGTGTGATATGGTTCCAAACCCAAAATTTATGAGACCAAATATGATATTTATGACTTGTATAAATTTGAAATGAATGGAAAATGATATTGATGAATGCATATAGTCCCTAGAGCTATGAATTATGTATGTGACCTCCTAATTACGCAACTTTCCATGTGTGAAAGTGTATGCTTTCTTACATATTTGTTCTAATATACAGGGGATATGTTGAGATAGCTCATGGGACAATGGTTTGAAAACTAAGAGGTTAAGGTATACATCTATAACCTCCAAAAAATAACTTCATTTTTCATGTTTAATAACATATACACTATAACTTTTAGATGACATGTACACTTATATAAATTAATTTTTTTATTTATGTTATTGTAACTTATATGTTTATCTTTATGATTGAAGGTCTACAAATAGAATTTATATACCAAGCATGGAGCATTTAAGTGAATGAATACCTTCTTCTTTTTTCTCTCAGATTGTTCTCTTGCTCTTATTATATAACAACAACAACAACAAGGCCTTTTTCCATTAGGTGGGATCAGACACATGAATCAAACAACTCTCTTGCTCTTATTATATTTTTTTTATTTTTATTAGCTTTGCAACATAAATAAAGTTAAAGTATCATTTCAAAGTTAGATAATAGAGTGTCATAATGCGCCAACTTGACCCACAATAGCTAGCTTACCACATATTATAAGTTAACTAGGCCACCTTAGTTGAACGTGCTAAAATTCTTAACATGACCCACTAAGTGGATTAAATAGGCCCTTTTTTTCTAGAGAAAAAAATCACAAACTATGATTTCTTTTTCTACCAGAGTTAAAAAGGCTAATTTTTTGAAATTTGGCTTGGGCATTGTTCATTTCAATGCAATCCATTTGGTTATGAATTTCTTTCATAGTAGTTGCATTGCAATTCATACTTGTTATGTGAACAACTTTTGTCCCATAAGACTTTAGTAGGATCTCATATTAGAGCTATTAGGTTTAAACATTTTAGATAATTTTTGTTTGATACCTGAAATTAAATCAATCAACTAATTTGGATTGAGTCTATAAATTTTATTGACTTTGAAGGATTGAATTTGGATATTCACTAGTTTAACTTTTTATTAATGTTATCTTTTTGTAAAATCCCAAATAATTCACTTAGTAATAATAAAAGAACATCTTGATACTTATGTATCACTAATGATACACATCACACATTTTTACTATTTAATTGTGTTGATACTTTATATAATTGATATTATTATTTCATAATACTATAACCTGCCACAAAAACTGGCAAAATTACACCTTGGTCACTTAACTTTGTCTAAATTTTGTTATCATTCTTTAACTTTACTTTGTTCTATTTTCATCCTCTCACTTTAAACCATTCAAAAGTTTTTACATGCTAGAGATAAATAAATGGGTTAGCCTATGATTATGTAGATTGAAATATATAATTGATGAGTTAAGTTGACTAAATTGATTTTACTTACGGATTTATAAAATTTAAATCCAATCCACAAAGAGGTGAGTCAAAAAAACCAACTCAATAAATTTAACTTAGCATTTAACCACCTTGAATGTCACATAAGCAACATTAATGGCATTCCAAGTATCTTAACATATGTAACGAAAACGGACAAATCCTGAAACAAATTAAAAAAGGGAGAAAAAAAAAGGAAAGGAAAGAAAGAACAAACAATACCAAAATGCTAATTACGTTGTTCTTTTTTAAAGGAGAGTGCAACTTATTCGTTCTTTCAACTTTAGCCACCTCTAATGGCTTATTTTCTGTGTTCGTTGAAAGGAGAGATGGCATCTACCCTGACCAGAACGAGCGGCTTTCCTGTTACCAAACATTTGGTCAAGGCTACCAACTTTGGTGGATCTTTAATGGCCTTTTTTTTTTTCGTGGTTTAGTAGAAAAACCATAAAAGTACTAGAATTAGATGCCTGCGAATCAATCCCTTAAGGTAAGCCTAACCTCCAAAGGTTGATTCAATGCAACTGGTTTTCTTCATGCACTCTAGAAGGAAAAAAGGCTGTGCAAAGTATCGGTGGTGGTACACAGTAAAATACTAAAATTCAAAGGGGACATACTTTATGTTCAACTATCTGTTCATAAGAAACAAGTCTAACAGAATTTCGTCCACTCGATACAGGTCATAACATCTTTGGTCAATAACTTTGAACGAGTATAGGATCCAAAGGCTAGAAGAAAATAGTTCACACTCCACTTCTAAAGTATCTACATCCCTCTTCCCGCATCTAACAAACTGTAACTTCACCGCATATTTTCCCTGCGCCGGGTATACCTAGTTCTATCATTGTATCTTGGTCTATCCTGATGTCTCTGTGGCTGCGGCTCCACCCTTCTCTGTCTTTCAGGTGACCTCTGGACGATTTCTCCATTGACAAATAATTCAGCTGCACCGAGTTAAATGGAAACTCAAAAATTTATCAAACTAAGTCCTCGTGCTTATTAAGAAAAATGGGGATATTGGTAACCAAAAAACCTCCGTCCATTGAACATAATGACTAACTTCATATAAAAAATGTGTGCGCTCCAAGTGCGGCTAGACCAAGAAGAATGACACAACCAATTTCCTTTTGCATAGTATACAACATTCAATCTCTATTAAAAATGGAAATTAATATAAAGATAAGAAACAGTAAATTGGTCGATTATGGCATGGAAAGAAATGACGTTCTAGGACCCAAGAAGATTTGTTGCTAAAGAGCATCAGCAGTGAAAATTAAATTAATTTGAAACAACAATTATTGAGCCTCTATTTATCAAACAAAAATAGCTGACACTATTGACCTGGAGAATGGGGCAATCTCAAAGTGATCTAATACCAACTTTAATAATTTTTCAGCCACTATAACAACATAAAAAAATCCCCACTGAATTTTTTATTGAAAAATTGGTCAGAAATTAGAAATTCTGACTGGTTTGCAACTGTACGTCAGTCACATAATTGGTCATCATAAAATTTTTGCAACCAACAGTTCCAACAGATTCATTAAACAAAAGAAACTGGCACTACTGGCCTGAGGATTGGGTGGTTATAACAGCATGTCACGATATTTGATCTGCAATTCCAATGCTTGGTGAGGCAACAGAGCAGGGTAAGAGGGAAATTATGTGTGTCTATTTTAGCAGTCAAAGCTAGGCATTAACCAGTGAGTTATTAGCTTTGCTAAGATGGACTGACTGCCAATGAAGATGCATAGATACTAACACAAATACGGGACAAGATGTGACATAGATATATTGTCACAATAATGCTCCATTTGGTTCACTACAAGGTGAACGCACTTTCTTTACATAATTTATGTAATGTCTATTATACTTTTGTCCTTTTTTTTCTATACATCAAATCACCATTTAAATCATTAGATCACCTTTTTAAAAGCAATAGCATAAAAGTCATTTTCTATCTCACCTACTCACATTTTACATTACATTACTCAACCAAACACACCCTAAAATATGTAGTATTCAAGTGAATTTGAAGTGTCATGTCATGATTTTTACAAGTGTGGAACATGATATGTCTCTTTTTTTAAACTATTGGTACTTCACAGACTGCCAATATGGGAGAACAGGAAAAGAAAAGAATCTACACTGTCAATTATATTAAGTATCAAAATTACAAAATATTAGCTCCCACAATCCCTCGTCAGAGGCAATTGATTATGCTCTATAGAATATAAAATAAATTACTATAATATTAGAAATAGTCCGTACACCTGTTAAGGGGAATGTGGAATAAATTCTCAGAAAGCACGTGCATTGTTGCGAAGAAACTAAAACTTAAAAGGCCATCTCCACAAAGTGTAACTTGTCACAAATCATAAAAAGTCAGACATGACAAGACTCCATATAAAGGCCGAATAAAAATTTGTTTCATCTCCACTGATCTGTATCTCCACAAAGTATATAAAGTGCAGAACAGTCAATAGAGACATTTTATGTAAGTCCATACAATACAAGGTAAACCTTGTACGTAAGACAATCTAACTTTTTCAAGATGGACTGGCTTTCTTTAGAAAAATAACACCAATAAACAAAAAGACAGTTGTAAAAAATTGCATGTATCGACATAAAATCTTGGAAAACAAGACATTGTGACACTAGTTTTCCAAGCCAAGCTGACTAGTAAGTTTATAAAAGACTCTTCACATAAACCGCGAAACATTGACAATTAAAAAACAGGGGTAATGAGTAAGGACTGCCTAAACACACACAACACTTAAAATAGTACCTTTAAGTCCTAAACAGCATATATTTTGCCAAGTCACATTGTCTAATGTCTGTAACATTTCTGCGCCAGCTAATCCTTACATTCTTTCAGAAAAAACTAACATAGCATGTTCACATTTTCTGTGGTCAATATATACAAATAACATCTTTGTTGGTGCCAATAAATTAACAATTCCATTTCATTACACCAGAACAATTGCAGATTGAACGGAAGAAGCTGACTGTTAGATGCAAAAATTAATTCCCTTTAGACATTAAAATGTTTAAAAGAAAAAAGGGCTCAATAATTTAGGCATCAAAAGTAAAATAGATGAGGCCTTAAATACTGACCACCGTAGTCTTGATATTCAGGATCAACGTACGAATCTGGAAGGACAAACAGAACTCCGGGCAACCCTATTCACATTGAAAGGAAAGAAAATATATAGATATGAGAAAAAGAAAATACCAGGGCCGTCGAAGGGGTCATCAGGTAATACTATTACAAACCTTCCAGCTTATTAGAGGTCTCCTCATCAATCTGACACCCAAATCCGAAGTATCTCTCGCAAGAAACATTGTAAATTTTCTTCTTAGCTTCCTCTTCACTGAAGAGCAAGAAGAAATGCAACACAGACACCCCAAAAACGAAAAAACAAAAAAAAATCAGCAACGCTTAACAGAATCGCTCACAAGAATCCCCAACAGAAAGAGGTGAAATGACAAACTTTCAGAAATCCTAGGTTACCAAAAATTACTTGCAAGCATAAATAAATAAATAAAGCGTATAATTTACTCGGGGAACCAAACAAGCAAATAGATTGAGCGTCATTCTTACCTCCCAACAACTTTAGCTAAGGTTTGTATATAACAATCGATCATCTGCTGCTTGGTGGCACCCTCCCCCCCGGGCTTATCCATAACAATGAGCCAGTGCTCATAATCACAGCCAGGAAAGAGTGGGGCCATCTCCGTAGGTGGTCGATCACTGAAGTTGGAGCCCGAGTTCAGGGGTGAGTAGGCGGAGTTTCCGGCTCGGTTGACTCGACAGCGTACGGCGGTGAAGCGGGCGGCAGAGGAAGAGGGGACAAGTGATCGGAGGGCATGAAAAAGAGGGTTGATCGATGTACGCCCATCGAGGAGAGATGGGAGAGAAGGAGGTTGGTTTATGGAGGTGCAGAGAAGGCGTCTAGGAAGAAGGAGAGAGAAGCGAGAACAGGAAGAGAAGACAAGAGATCGTGCTAGGGTTAGAACCATTGTCAGTCAGATGGCGGAGAAGGGAAAGGAGGGTTTTACCCTTTCGATCGGATAGGGTTTTCTTTGTGACAACACAGGATTTTTCGTCTCTTCTGCCATGGGGCCATCTCGTCTTCTTTCAACATAAGAGGGCAAATGAGGGACGCGATTCTCCACTTGGCAAGCATAGCATCCTTTGCATGAAAGACGTCGATTGCTTTGGAGGTTCGTAACGCACCGTGTCATATTAATGAAACGGTGCGCATCATGGAGAGTGAAATGATGCCAAATTACCCGTGATGAAAAAATCGGACCGGACCGGCTGGTTCGACTGGTTCGACCTGGAACCGGTCCTTAGTTTGGTTCGGTCGAAGTTGAAAACCAGTCAAGAACCGGTGAAAATCGGTCTAAAAAATCGATTTGAACCGGTTTGAAGCAATTTTTTTTTAATTTTTTTTATAATAGAATAATTTATCTTAAATAAATTTGACAAATTAAAAATAGGAGGTAATAAAAAAGATGAGGGAGTTAAAATGTGAAATTTTTTTTAAAAAAGAAAGAGAATATAAGAAAAATAAAATGTGCATAATTAATTATTCTTTATACTTTCTTTCTATTATGTTCAATTTCCTTTCTCTCAAATATCAAGGTATTACCTAAAATTATTATTTATTATTTTATTTTTTAATAATAAATAGAATCTTAATATAATTTAGAAATTCTAAAAATTTAATATTAGATATTCTTAACTTTTAATCATAGATAATTTTTATTTTAAATTAAACATTAATTTTTGTAATATCTTAAGAAATATTGAAATAGTAATCAAATATTTAAAATTTACTAATATTTATTTGTTATATTAAAATTTTAATACATAAAATTTTTTAAAATAATATATTTAATTATTACCGGTTCGACCACGGTTCAACCAATGAACCGTGAACCAGTACCTCCACCGGTTCAATGACCGGTCTGATTTTAAAAACATTGCAAATTACAGAAGATTTGGACCGTTTAATTTGCAAACACTTATAACCCATCCATTAAAGCCACATGAAGCCATCATTGCTCGAGCAATTTTTACATACACCAAGTGCGTCATATCATCTGTGCACTCAACGTTTAAGATTTACCTTGCATATGGACCTTACCTGTACTACATATGGACCCTACTTGTACAAATTCAATCCCAACCTTTAATTTTTTTAAGTGCATCATACTTCAGGTGTACCTAAAATAATTTCTCATTGCCTGCACCAATTGCTCTCTTTTATTGAGCATGAAAGCAACACTAACGCAGGTTTCTTCTCCATCTTCATTTAGTAGCAAAGTAACACAAGTGTGAAGCTTCATAGTTTGGCACTTCAAATTATCAATGGGTTAGTAAGGGAGTTAACCGTGTGTCACATTATCAATAGCCTTGAAGCTTCAGTGTTTTCAAGGGTTCCATCTTCATTCATTTTTTGGTTTAGGTGTCAATTGTGTTTTGTGATTCAGACTATGCTTTGTGATTCAGACTATGCTTTGTGATTTAGATCCCAAAAACTTTTGAGAGAGATAGATTCGAAATCGATATTTGTTTTGTATTTGTTTTATTGTAATGTATGGTGGAGTATCATAATGTAAATATGTCAGTTATTTGTTCAGTTCTCCTCCTCACTAAGCTTTGGGAGTGGAAATACTCTGCTTCATACTTCAGATTTATTACTTCTTAATGGTTTATTAGTTTCAAATGCTGTTGTTATTATATCAGAAATTTAGATCAAGAAGCACTTGTTCAATAAAAAACTTACAATGATAATATTTTCTTATTCAAGCATACTAGATTTATAAAATAGTTTGATATTTGATAAATTAAAAAAAAAGAGCTCGAGAATGAAGCAATTATGTTGTTAGAATAACACAACAAATTTTGATAACAAAATGAGGTTAAAATATAATATTTATAGTTATGCAAATTAAAAATCAGATGCAACACTTGTATTGGAATATTGTTTGATACAATATACTTGATGTTGTTGGAGACATATTTATGCTTAAATCTATTTATAGAGTTCAAATATTAATTTATAGAATATGCTTGATTCTATAAAAGACGCTTTTTGAAAATAGAATGTGGTTGAATCCTTATCAGAGGCACATTGCTTGATTCTGTTGAAATATAAAGTGGGACTACTTGTGTTTAAATATAAAATTTGATCACAACATCCTATGTTGGAATTTTATACATATATACATATATATATATAGATATAATTATGCTATGTTGAAATTTGATTATTGTGTTATGCATATATGCCCACAGAATTAATACATGCCAATGTTTGTGCCTATAAAGTACATATACATAGTCAAACAAATTATATGTGCTTATTTTCCATGTGCTCTATTTAGTTATTTTGTGTAAAACAAGAACTTAACTAACTTTGTCCTTTTTTTTTAGGGACCATTATATGGAGGTTGATTTGACCTTTAAACTAGGCAAAGAATTTGATAACCTAAAGGATGCATGGAAGTTTCAAATTGCTTATGCTAATTGGTTTTGGAACAAGAAAACATACATATAACAAGAGTAGAAAAGATGGTTTTATAACTTCATACATATATATCTATTGCAAAGAGGGTTGCAAAAAAGAGACAAAAGGAAATTTATGATGACCAATCCATGGCTTGAAACAAGGATAGATTGTAAAGCAAAAATAAGAGTTGCACTAAAGGATAGAAAATATAAAATTGATATCTTTGTTAAGGAGTATAATCACTCGCTTTAACTTCCAGAAATGATTCACAGGTTGTCTTCACAATATAAGTTAATTGAAGTTCAAGTCCATGAAATAGATTTGGCAGATGATGTTAGGCTCTAACAAAAATCTTCCTTTAAGTAGATGAGTATACACGGTGAAGGAAGAGCTAACCTTGGTTACACCTAGTTAGATGCTAAAAGCTACTTGAAGTCTAAAAGGCAGAGAAGTATGATTTATGAAGAAGTTGGATGTCTATTACTATATTTCCAATAACAATACATAGCAAATCCATGTTCTTATCATGCTTACTAGATGGATATGGAATAGCAAATAACAAATGCCTTTTGTGTTGATGCACACATGTTGATTAATTATGCATATTTTGGTGAGGTGATATCATTAGACACAACATATAGCACCAACCATGATTGTAGATTGCTTGCTATTTTTCAAACTTTAATCATTACAGTGGATGTAACACCCCAAAATTTGTTAGAAAATAATTAATTGGGAAGTTATGGAATTATTGAGGAGAATTTGGGAAGATTATAGGGTTGTTCATGGACAGGGCTAGGCCGGACATCTAGTAGGCCCAATACCCAACTCGATTAAGATATCGAATTTGTTTTTATACCCATGGCATGACCCTGCCAGAACAAGCCCAATTTTATGTTAGGCTAGGGCGGGTTAAGGCCGCCCGAGTCATTTTTTTATGAACTGATATGTGTAATATAAAAATATCTTTTTACAGAGTCATAAGTATATATTTCAAAACAATGCACTTTTAGAACCCTCATATTTTTATAATAATAAAAAATAGCTTGGTATTATCAAGAAAAATATAAGCTATACTAGTATAATTAGCCTTAGGTAAACATGTGCATTTATATTATTCAACAAAAGAAATATAAGTAAGGATGCACATTAATGATAAAAACAATTAAGAAGTAGGGAGGGTTTGGGTAAGTAATGAAAGCCGCATCATGCATAGAGAATCAAATGAAATAAAAATAATATATATATATATATATATATATATAAAAGATGGTAAGATGTTGATAACTAAAAAAAAATAAGTTCTGTCCATTTATATTTTTGGCTTGACTCGACTCGACCCGATCCAATTAGGCCGAGTTAGGGTAGGTCCTTAGGGCCTAATAAACCAATGAACGCCCCTAGAAAATTAAAAAAGATGCAAATTTCTAAAATAATAAATTTATTTTAGATATTTCAAGGCAATAGTCATTTTTGGTCAATGTTAGGTAAAGATATATTAATTATGGTTATGAGTTTAATTAGTAAAATTAATTAAGGAAGATGGATATTTAATTTATGCCTTATGATCAACTTATTTATTTATGCCATGAACTAAACATAAAAGCCCACTTTTAGTCATAAGAAGGTTTAATTTTATTTCTTAAAGGCCCAATTATAATCTTGTGTAAGCCCAATTTAAATAAATCCATATAGCTTGGCCCAACGAACCAATTTCTGAACCCACTTGGATTTTGGGCTTTTGGGTAAGCCCAAACCCATTTAAAACCCTAACATATTCATCCCCCACTTCCTTAGTCTATAGACCCACTCATTTTTCAACCAAGGAGGATTTCATTTTCACATAGGAAGAAAGGAGGCTAGGGTTTTTTTTTGTATTTTTTCACCATTTATCAGTTCTAGAAGAAGATTTAACTCAAGTAATCTATATGAAACCTGTTCTTCTCATTCTTCTCTTCATTTTGGTCTAATTAGTTTCTAATTTGGTTGATTTTCATCTCCTTCTCAAACTTGAAATTTGGTATTTGAATGATTCCTTACAAGATTTTCGGGGTTTAGAGTCGGTGGAATCATAGGGTAAGTGTTTGCCTTCACTTTGTAGTGTAACCTTACATAAATTTCATGTTATAGGCTAACTTTGGTATATGGTTGATTGTATGTGCAAAAATCTAAGTTGTAGGATGACCTATGGTGTGCTCTTGGTAATTAAGGCTCAAATCAATCCATTTAACTTTTTAGATGTATAGGTAAGTGTTTCCCCTTCTTTTATGAGGTGTATATGTTGAATTTTCATCATTTGCATCGACTTTTGGTGCATGGCTTTTAAATGTGCGAAAATAGAGATATTAGGAGTGACCCATTATGAGTTCTTGGTATTGTGACCTTGAATTGGTGCTATGGACTCTTTAGGAAATTGGATAAGTAATTTCTAATGGATTCTTAATGAAATGGATCAATGGATAGGAAACTCTTTTATTAATAATAGTTAAATGATGATAATTATACTTGTCATAGGTTTGATGGGCCTTTGGATTATGTTGGTAACTAGAGGAAGAGTAATTGGGCTTCATTGAGGTAACTGGGATTAATTTCTTAATTCCATATATATGCTTATTTTAATATGATATTTATTGCATATTTATGATTTTGGAATGCTAAATGATTAGTTAGCTATTTGAATTATTGTTGTTGTGGACTATGAGGGTGTCCTTGGTGGAGCTGTGGTGCGACTACCACTTGTACATTATGTTTTGAATGGGCATCAAGTAGTGGTCAGACTCATGAATGCATAGAGCCTAGAGTGTGCTCAATATGGAGTTGGTGTTGTAGATGGGTCTTTCCCTATGTTATTGGTTATTAACATGTTGTATGTGATTATTAATATGGGATAGAAGTCACTGGTAGTCTAATTAGTTCATTTGTTGATGATATTGACGTCTTCGGCATGTTTTTTTTGTATAAATGCATTATGTTGATTAATCTGTACATATATATAGAATTTATCTCTTATTACTGAGATTGTATATTTCACTTTGGTTATGGGCTAACATTTTTAGGGACTAGACCTCTTAGTAGCAAGAAGAATCTAATGGAAATCTACCATGGTAGTTTAGTAATATATGGGCTTGAATGCCCTATTTAAATTGGGTTTGTATAATAGGTATGTTAGCATTGCTTATTGTGTTGTACAATTGCCACATTACATCATGTATTACCTAGTTTAGGGACTGATTTTATAATCTAAGACATCATAGAATTGGTAATTATGATTGTATCTGGATGATTACTAATGAGTACCCTGAGATTTTATGACCTTTAGATATCTAGCATTGTAAAATTAATGATTGAACTATTAGTATATTAGATTGAGATATTCGAGCTAGTTTATATATGTTCTTTACACTTGCTCAAGTTGTTTAGAGGAATTTATGAGGCATAGACAGGATTGTGATTTATTACTTAGAGGTTGTAGAAGTAGCTCTTAAATGTTGCTGTCATATAAGAAGTAAGATGGATGTTAATACTTGAACCACGGTTGCTTTGGGTTTGGTTATGATTTAGGAGCCTTATGGATATGGTTAGGTTATTTTGGTCATGTTGATTATGAGTCAATCTATCCCTTGGGTATATCTCGGCTCATTTTGCTGTCATGAGAAGTTGTTGGGTGATTTTGGGAATGTTATAGTCATATGTTGCATTTAAGGTTATTCTGGAGTTTTGAGGATGAGGACATGTTTATTTAGTTCGTTAAAACTTGTTCAAAGTGGTCTAAGATTAGTTGGTAGGAAAAATACACATTTTGAAGTTGTCACTTGTGGTTTCATGCACCTTTGCTATCATAATTGAAGTTAGAATGCTTAGATTAGCTTTTAAATCCTTGAGTTAAGTAAACAATTGGATAGAGATTATAAGAATGTACATCCTTTAATAACCTTGTCTTTTAGCTATTAAAAGATCCTGAGATTGATCTTGAGGCGGTAGTAAGTTGTTGGTTTGTTTATTTAAATGTTTAGGTGCAGCAGGTTTTCAAGTTGCGGCCAAAATGTGGTAATAGTATTCTAGTAGTGATTTTAGCCATAGCGCAGACACTTTGCCATGCCACAAAACCATCTAGAGGCTAATTTCGTCATGGCACAAGCATTTCGATCACGGTGTAAATATTTTGGCCACGACGCAAATTGTGTCTGTGTGGAAAATTAGTCTGAATCTGAGTTTAGTTGCAACATAAGTCCTTCAAGTTGTAGTGTAAGTGTAGAATTTAGCTTTTAAAGGTTCCATAGGCCAAGTTGGCTATGACGCAACCATTCTAAGTCATAACTTAAGTCTTGATATAACAACTCTAATTCTTAATTATTATGATTAGACTTAATTATGTGGTTAATGATCGTAAATCAAGGTTTAAGGTCATTAAAATTAATCAAATTAGGAAAAAGTGAAGAAATTTGAATATTGATATTATTAAGGTTATTATCCAAACCACTAATACCATTTGAATCCACACGTAATTCTAATTATCATTCATGACCTTTGATTCATGTTTCATTGATTTCAAACTTAAAAATCCTTATATAATATCCTCAAGTCATTACATAACTTATCATAACAAATCTCAAGGTATTTAATTTAAAAATAAGATTTTAGAGACCTTCATTGCGACTTGGACACCTTCTCGCTATGGCCAAATTGGTTACTGGAATCTAAAAACCAAGTTTGGAGACTCATGCTGACACTTGGTACACCGGTGCTATAGCGTAAGTGGCTACTGGAGCTCATAATCAAAAATTTGAATCTTGTCTCATGACCCAGGCCTTCTACATCATAGCGAAGGTGCTCTCAGGAACCTACTATTCACACTTTCATGCCACGGCAAGTTGGTGTCTCACCATGGCGCGCCTATGTGGTGCTGCAATGAGAGAGTCTCTTGGAACTCTCTAAGCTCACCTCCCGACGCTCGTGCAGTGAGGTTACTTTTTGTTACTCTCCTTAAGCAAATTTCTTATGTTGCACTGAGGCATGTCTAGCTTATGGGACTCCCTTGGTCGCGATTTAAGTAGTTTTGGCTATGGCTCAACCCTCTTCTACACCTAATCTCTTTAAATTTTATCCCACATATACCAAACCTTCCTTTAGCAACATCCTAGGGTCATTTTATATTAATTTGTAAGGCTTTAATGGCATCCTACTATCTAAATTACTCAGCATACCAATTTTAATCAATTCAAAACTTAGGTTTTGATCTTTACCCATCCATTTACCATATATCAGTACATTATGGATTTTGACACAAGGAACACTAAAAGTTACTACTATTATCATTCAAATGCATATTCCATCAGAGGTTCTATACAATACTAGTCTACGTTAACATTTAAGGCAACACATGATTATATTCTTAAATGATAAATCATATCTTAAAGTCAGCAAGGTTCCACATCAGATGTAAATGAATGCATACATCAAATTTTGAATTATATAATGCATAACTCCTTATTAGGTACATCATAGATTACTAAACTGCAAAGCTCCTATATTTGACAATATGATTACATGATGATGTTATACAAAATAACAACAAAATTAGCATCTACCTTAAGTTAAATTAACCCAAGTGTAGCATTCCCCCCACAAGGTCTGAGCTCATGGATGTTCATCTACTTGTTTCCTTTTATCCTTACTCGAAGAGCCTTCACCTAAAATAGTTAACCCATGAAATGGGGTAAGATGCAAATCTCAGTAACCAGAGGTAAATTCCATTCATATGCTTCAAATTAATCAACATATATGCATTAAATCGGATAAGCATCAGAAACAATATAATATTAGCAAAATGCAATAGTTGAGCTACCAGTGATCACTATCCCATACTAGTAATCACACATAATATGTTAAAGGCCAATAATACCAGGAAAGGCCTATTTATGGCACTAACTCTCTAATGAGTACAACCTAGGCTCAGTGCATACAAGAATTTGATCACTACTCTATGTTAGATCGAAGCACAATGCACGAGTGGCAATCTCATCACTACTCCACCATGAACTCACAAGGTCCAATCCATATTAAATAGCCAACTATTTATTTATCATTTAAAATCATACATGTGCAGTAGATATAAGATTAAATTGAACATATGCAAGGAATAAGAATTAACCCTAGTTACCTCACTTTGTGGACAATCCTTGAAGGCTAAAATCATCCTATGATCATAAAATTAGATAATTACTACTCTTAATCATCATTTATAGTAGTAAACTAGATACCCCATAGAATTAAACTATTAAGAACTACTTAGAGGATACTTACCTCACCACTGTAAGCTCTAAATTCGAATTTGGTGTTCCTCACACCAAAAACCTCAAGATACCTTTCAATTTTCTAAATCAATTCACACAAAATTTATGCCCATATTATAAATCAACTATAGGGGTCTCAAACTAGCAGAAAATGCATCAAAATAGGAAGGAAACACTTACCTAACAATATCCCTAGCTTCAACCTCCAAAAATCCACCATGAAAGCACCAAACAACAGGTTTCAATTTTGGGTGGAAAATGAAAATGCTTTAAATAAGAAACCAATTAGTTTAAATCAAAGAAGAATAAAAAATAATTAAGTTATATATAAGTTACCTAGGTTGAATCTTGCTTTAGGAGTGGGAAAAGATGGAAATGTGACAAGAACCTTAACCACCTCCTAAGACCTCTGAATTTTCTTTGCTCTCATAGTGTTTCTGCAGAATGGGGGGAAGGCTGAAGTGGTTTTAGGGTTTAAGTTAGATTATGGGCTGACCCAAAAGCTCAAATCCAAGTGGGTTCAGATTTTCAGTTTGTTGGGCCAACTATAAGAGTCTATTAACATTGGGTTTGCACTAAACCAATGTTGGGTTTCTAAGAAATGGAATTAGGTTAATCATATAACCCAAATTAAATATCCATCTCCCTTTTCACTTAATTAACTTTATTAATTACCCAGATTAATTCCTTAATTTATCATAATTATTCTAAATTAATTTTCAAGTGTTACACTTGAAACCCCTAGTTTAGCCATTAATTCCTAATTTTCACCATGGTAGTGATGAGTAATGATTTTTAATCCAACATATATGAGTTTTTAGGCTTCTTAGAGGTATTTTAGTTAAGACAAAAAGTGATGATGAGAATTTTGAATTCCTAGGAACAATAATTCCATTGTACAACTTGATAGTGAATACTAATTATTTAAAAATTTTCTCATATTTTTATTTGTTGCTAACTCATTAACCAAATTAGACCTTAAATGCACTTGATTAAGAGCACAATTATGTTTAATAAACTTGATTAGTAGTTAGGGTTGTTACAAAGGAGTAGTCATTTTTGGGGCTACGTTGCTCTATGATGAAACAACATAATCATTTAAATGGTTATTAGAAACTTTCTTAGAGACTCACAGGCAAAAGAAGCCTCTTATAGTCTTTACTGACCAAAATCAAGCAATGGCAAGAGCATTGCATGAGGCGATTCCAAAGACACAGTATAGATTATACATATGACACTTAAAAACAAAAATGGCATCAAGCATCTTGGAAATTTGATGAAAGGTGAATCACTTTTTTTGTTTGATTTCTCAAAGTGCATGCATGAGTATATGAAAGAAACATAATTTGAGACTACATGGAGCTACTTGTTAGAAACTTACAATGTGTAAGAAAACACATGATTGAGATTTGTCTACAACATAAAGGAAAAATGAGCAAAGTGTCATATGAAAAACGTTGTCACATTGGGGATGCAGAGCACACAACTACCTGAGAGTTTGAATACCAATATAAAGAGTTGCACAAAACTAGGCTTAGACATCAATAAGTTTTTCAAGCACTTTAAACACATTGGGAAGACAAGAGGTACAATGAATTGATTCATGAGCTTGAGTCATGGTAGAAAATGCCACAATTGATTATCCAAAGTTCACCCATGTTTTGACAACTTGCTCAGATTTACACTGCCTCTATCTTTGAGCTGTTTTAAGAACAGTGAGATTTATTTTCAGTTACTTGTATAACTTATATAAATGAGATAGGTTTAATGTTTGAGTATATTATTAATATGGTTGACAAAGAGAGAGAGTGGATCATTCATTTAGATCCCAGTAATGGGTTAATTTCATACAGCTATTGAAAGTTTGAAACTTGGGGAATATTATGCTGTCAAGCTTTGAAGGTATTTGATGTGAGGGATATAAAAAAACTTCATGAACAATATACCCTTAAGAGATGGACAAAAGAAGCAAGGAGTTGCATGATACATGATATAAGGGGAAATTGTAACATCATGATTCTATGACTCATCTCATATTATATGTAGGCTTATTTCCATGAAGCATATGAATTCCTTAAGAAAAAGTCATAGAAAAATACAATTAAATTATATTACGTCACGGGTAAATTTTTCATTTGGTGTTCTGTGGGCCATATGGACTTATCCATTTCATTCTCGCAATTAAATACACAAATACAACTCATAACAAAATCAAGAAGTGGCTTAGAACTCATGTAAATGGATGGTATACTAAAAAACATAGTGTGCAGCCTCGGGTAGGATTTCCAAATTCTGTGCCTGAACTTTGAAAAATCATAACTAATTCTAGAAAAATCAAAATCAAGCACACTATACCATTTTGGAAATCTACAGATGTATACCTTATGTTAAAAATAAATTCAAACCATAACAAAGGCTGATAGCCATAAGAAATTGATGGAACAGTACCAGAGATCGATTATTGTTACTAGTATTGTCTTCCAAATTTAAAAATTCATATCTCTCTGCTCAGTTGTCCAATTGGGGTGATCTTGGTGGCCATGGAAAGCTTATTATGTCTAGTTTATGATTGTAATTTCATGAGAATTGGACATCATTTGACCCACAAATGACATTGCCCAAGTTTCTGACCATATAAATAGTGTTTGTATCAGTTTAGTAGCAAAATGACAAATTTGGAAATTCATAATTAATTCTATAGAGTTCCAAATAATCTATTCTTTGGTTCCTAAAAAGCTCTGGATAAGGTCTATATGTGTGCCAAATTTCATAGACAAATTCGTTCATTTGGTTAGATCTTGATATTGGGTTACAAAATGTCTCATTTTGTGTCATGTAAGGGGTTCAAATGATCCATTTTAGCTTCTAGGGCAACCATAGCCACTTGAGCATGTGGGAAAGCACCAAAATGATATTCTTAACTTGTCTCAAAGGTGCACAAACCCAGATTTCTCAAACTCACTCATCCACCCCAAGTTATGTACAAGAATACATATGTCTAGTCTTACCATTCCATACCCAAATCATGTTATATCATGCATATGGCATTAATTCTCATTCATACATCATATATATGAGTATTTATACATGTTCAAATGATTATGTAACAATTCCATCATAGGATTACATCATATACCATTGGCATGGCTACAAAAGAGACAAAACTAGGCACTTTGATGTCAATCTCTCATCTCCTATCTTGGTGGCTCTCATTACTTTATTTATTTGGTCCACCTAGCATGTTAAGACATTGTAGAGAAGGAAATGAGATTCAAAGAATCATAATAGCTCATCTCCTTTTCAATCACACATAAAGTATGCAATATAAGCCTTGCAAATGCATGCATGAGCATAATGACATGTATGATCATTCAAGAAGCATTCTTGGCATTTGAACAAGTCATACAAAACATACATAGGCTTGCCAAGTGAGTGGATTAGCCTCACTCATTCTCTTATAGATTTTGGACTTGCCTTACCTATTTTCTTTAAGAGGTTTTAACTCAACCTTACTCTTGGGAATCAACCTTACTTTTGGGAATCAACCTCACTCTTAGGAGACTCTTTACTTTGTCTCAACCAATTTTGAGAGTTCTTGGCTCATCCTCACCATGGCTAAAGGGTTCTTAGCTTTTCCATACTCAAGCAAACCAAAGCAAGCATATAAAACATCATTTGAATGCATAAAATATTATTATGGTAGCATGGCATATGAAATTATACTAGAACACTTTTCATGGCTTAAAACACATACATACACATTCAAAGATAAAGTAAGCACACATTCATGCATGAGAGAAAGTGGAGAGAGCTATTTTGCCACACAAGCACACTTTTTCTCTTGGGCTTTTGCTCCCTCTCTTGGTCACACACTCACAATGATGTGAGGCTTGTTTCTCTTGGCCTAAACATACTAAAAGAAACATGAATTACTCATGGGAACAAGCCTTGGCATTACATACACTTTACATATGCTACTTTGGGTTATGGCTCCATTGTGCTTCCATAAGGCACTTAATGAAGCAACTATAAGAATTCATGGTCTTGGCTCCTTTTTCTCTTTCAATCTATGATTCTTGACTCTATTTAGACTCCTTGGAGTCATCACATAATTATTTTAAGGAGTCTAACTAGGAGTTGCTTTATTATGCTACATTATGGAGCCTATACCTCCATCTCATTATCTATGGTTTCTAAAATTTTTCCAAGGCTTCCTCCCATCCTCTTCCATCATATATGACTAAAAAATAAGTTTGGAACAAATTAAAACTACCCTTTGGTGCTTTAACCTCTCTAAGCCGTGGCTATGTACCAAGGGTATACCAAGTGAGTTTGCTTTGTTTTCTTGATGGAAGATGCATATAAGGGGCCTTCTAGGGATCTCAAGAGCTTATCCAAACATTTATTTAGGCCTAGGGACAATTGCATCAAATCAGATTTTTGGTGGAACACTTGAAACCCTAACTTTGCTATCATAAAAACTAATGGTTCTTTGTTAATTTTCTTTACACATTCTCATTCTCTACACTCCATTCCCTAAGGTTCACCCTTGGTTCTGCCCAAATTCTTTGTCTTCTTAAAGCTACATATATGGGACGAACCAAGGAGAAGAAAGGGACAAGAGGTGGCCACCGTGGAATAAATATTTACCTTGTTTCCTTGGCTTTTCTTACTTGTTTCTCACTTTCCTTGGCCTCCTCTCTTCAAATCCGAATTTTTTCCTCTATTCTTCCCTCAAAACAGATTCACAAACTTCAATAAAACCATAAAAAAGGAGAAATGGAGAATAAGAGGTTTGCTAAAGAGAAAACATGAAAAACCAAGAAAATCCATACTTTTTACCTTGCTTTTCTCCTTCCTTTCTCCTCCTTTTAGTGTGCCTCAAACCCTAGCTCTCTCCTCTGATTTAAGGTAGAAACAATTATGGCTAAATGAAGGAGGAGATGGGGTGCCCCATATGTATAGGTAGGTTTAAGAAGCACTTTTTTAAAATTCCAATTTTGCCTCTTTGTCTTGGCATTTTCATTTCCAGTTCATTTTAGCTTCTTTTTGAGAACCTTCTTTTTCATTATGAAATTCATACCCCAATTTAATAAAATACCTTTGGAATCACTCAAATCGAAGCTAAACCCTTTCTAAACAAATTCGTCAAAAGTTCGGATCAACCGACATTAGAAAACCCTAGAAAATTCAACTTTCATTTAAAAAGCCCTCTTGTGAGAATTCCAAAATTTGCTCAAAATTACGAAAATGCTATTATGTTTCGTCAACCTTTCGTTCAAATTCATTTCTTTATTTTAGCTCTATTTTTCTTTTCGTATGAGCCTGAAATTCTCATTTTTAGAAGTTTACAATACTACATAAATTTTTTGGGACCTTAAATCACTTTATCTGGGGGACTTCCCTTTGTATCTGGTGAATGTCATACATTTACAGAGAAACCGTACGTTACATTTATCATGTTTTCTCTCATTTTTAAAGAACTGAATATTACAGAAATGAGGTATAAGTAAATCCTAGGTGTTAAAGCATGCAATGGTATAGGCAACTCTGTCCCATGATAATTAGATTAGCTTTTGGGACATCTGATTATCCAAAAGTATTCTCATTAGTGCATAAGGGCATTATAGAATTGAGCAAGCAAGCGATAGAGTTTCGCTCTATTTTAAGAGTTCAAACAATGATAGCGGAGTAAGCACAACACTTTTAATAGAGTGTGTTGCATAATCAAAGGGATTTAAGAAGAGAGACAACATTAGGAGGAAGAATCGACTGAAGAGTTGGACTGAGAAACTACTATAAAGAAAAAGACTAGCCTTTACTATTAGAAATTCATAGAATCACCTAGCCATGATATAGACATATATCATTCATCCATAATATGATTAGTGTTCAAAAAATATTAATGAAACTTTTTTCTTCTAGGATAATCAAATGCAAGTAAGCACATCTAGCACCACACCTCAAATGCAATATAAAATAATGACTTTAGTACCTCCAACATCAAGTGAATTTACTTTTACTTAAATGCTTATGACTAGTGTAGACCACATTTTTAAAAATGAAATAGTTATGCATGATATTTAGTGTTAATGATGTAAAATATATTCATTTATAATGTAGGCAACACCAGATTGTCCCATGCCATCACTAGAAGCATTATAATTTAGTAAAAATATCTCAAGAGGTACATAATAATAAAATAACTTTTAAATAATCACATATTTGGTTGACATAGTGCAAATTAATAACTTCATTGACATAAATGATTATTACAAGAAATTGGCTGTTACAACTAAATGTTATGACCCAAAAAAATAAAAATAAAAAAACCAAACAAAATAAAAAAATTGATTATCAGATATATAACAAATCCTTGCCTTAGTTGTTTCATTTATAGTACATCCTAGTCAGTAACAATTGTCTTCTTTGGCATCATGCAACATTACTTGTCTTTTATGCAAATGTAAGTTCAACAAGCATTCCGATAGGAGAGATAAGCCATGGTCAGATAAGCTTTCCATCATAAGACATGCACTTTTACAGAAGCTAGCAACTAGCTTTATGCACTATTAATTGTTTATTTGTTCTTTTGGTCTCATTTGTACCTACAATTGTTCTTTTGTTTACAATTATACATGCAATTGGTCTTTGGCCATATTGTACATGCACTTCCATAGGAGCTAGTAACAAATTGCTACATGAGGGAAGCACAACAAGCCCTGTATTAATAGAAATGAAAGTTCTATGTCATTCATTATGTTGGCATTACCTTATTAAAACACTTCAATTAAGGTGCATTTCCTTAAAAGAGGAAATGATTTAGATTGCTAGATAGTGGAAATTTTATATGTTTATCATTTTACTTTGTGTTCATAATTAATCTCTCATCATTGTCTGCATATATAAAGTTATAAACTATTACAAAAAGACAAACTACATATAGAAAAATAAGTAAACTTCATTATAGGTAATCTTATCCTTAAATAGCTTGTAAAAGGGTAAAATAAGTATTCCAAGTCTAAATAGAAAAATGAGAGGAAACATAAAACTCATATTGACAATTTATTCAAGGTGCTACTTCATAAAGGAGAAAAAAAAGGAAGGTGACCTTTGGTTGAGTGGGGTAGTAAGAATAAATATAAAGAACACTAAAAGGTTAGTAGCAAATATAAAGGATGGTGCTATGAAGAATTCAAAATTCATAGCTCAACAGGCTATTAAAACTTCCCTTATAATGATCTCTTATAATAGGAATTCTCTTAGTCATACCATTCAATTCATGTCTAATGGACTTTATTTTAAAGAAGTAAATGAATGTGCTAACCAATCATGAAAAAGGAGGAAGCAAATCTAAAATCTAGTTTCTTGACCCTTGAGCAGAATTGGAATACATAGCAATAAATTTAAAAAAATAAACCAAGTGCAACACATGAATCAAAAACCAGAATACCAAATTCACCAATAAGAAGCAGAACATAATTTAGATGGAATAAGCATAATCTAATTGAAATCCTACTGTTTCACAAGATTTTGTATCCTTCCTAACTTATATCCTTGTTAGCTTTTTGTCCCTTTATATAAAAAAGCCCCACTAGTCCACTTTACCCAAGTGGAAAAAAAATGCAAAAATTCTGTAATAAGCTACAACAAAAAGGCACATTTCTTTAAACTAAATTTCAAAACTACTTCCTCATGCTCTATTTAACTTTCAAACCTAGTTTAAGTTACAAGATTCTGCACTCTAAGGTAAGGTTTTGTACATTTGAACTTTGACAAGAATTGTTTATCTACTTCTTCTCCTTTGATTTGCTTCACAGTGACTGAGCATATGTAGTTCCTTGGATGTCAAAAGATAGGAGGAAGAAAGAGGTATTAGAAGCCCAATAATGTTAAAGGCTCCACCATTAACAGAATATAAATGTTTCTTGCAAAAAGTAATGGGTTAAGAAAAAAAATAAAAAAAGGGCGTAAGGAAGAGGAGGGTAGAAACATATAATAACCTTAAAAAATAGAAGACTAAAGATCACCATGACATCAAATAGAAAGAAATATTATAATTAAGTATGAGCACACACCTCAAGCCATTCATCCATTAAAGCATCTGTAGTCTTAGTCCCTACTTCAACATTCGGAGCCCTCTTTTTTTGAGCAAATATTACTGTATGTATATGAGAATCATCAAATGAGCAAGCATATATGATATAAGTGGGTCCAATGGAAAAAAAAAACCTATGAGATTTTTTAACAAAAATATTCTGATTAGCTTTCTTTCTTAACATTTTGCATGCATAAGACTAGATAATAAGCTCTGCCACAAACATATAGATATTGAAGAGGGAACCATAGAGAGAAATTCTTATATACTCCAGGAGCAAATGAATTCTCTACCTTCAAAAAAATATGATGAAGCCAAATTAAATAATTACTACCTATATAAGTTTAAAGTACACAAATAGCATTCTCTTTCTTCGCAGCTTCTTGTCTGGAGTGATTTTCTTACTCTTGGATCATTTAGGAATCTCTCTTATAAAGTATAATTTCTTAGGTATTGCTTATTCTCCTAATGGATATCATGTAGAGAAAATTAGCAATATGTTCTTAAATACTCTTATTAAAGTGCCACTCGTGCCAAATCTTTGTTAGCATAGGAGTATTGCTTAGCCTTACTTTTGGATAAACCATTGAATTATAAAGTACCATGATAATCCTTTAATAGCAAAGACCTCGTGGAAAACTATAACTAGAAGAATATGAACAAAAGCACCACGTGCTACTATGGAATTGGAAGTTAGACCCTAAATCAAACAAATAAGTGTAAACAAAAAAGTCCCAATACTAGTATAACTAACAAGATCCAACAATGAATATAATCTTTTAATAGCCATTTGAATGTGGTAAATCCATTCAAGCACATTATTCATTTTTTTTAAAGAGCTTTATTACCTTAGATAGGTTCTGTATACAACCACAAACCCATAGCCCAAAGAGGACAATGAGCGCAACTCGAAGAGTAACAAGAAAAACATATTCCATGCTAAGAAAGCCACTAGGGTTAACAACTTCATCACTAGAACATGGCAATCTAGTATTGATGAATCCAGTCACTTCCTTTGGAGCTAGATAATGGATTTAGAGGAGAGGATAACTTGAAATACAATTCATGGAGATGAAGGAGTAGGGCCCAATGCATGAAAGGAGTAAATAAAAATGGACAGTTAGATTGTGCTAAAAAATGAACAGCTAATATTTCTTCATTAACACTCAAATGATGTCATTCCTATTGCAAAGCATAACGTCCTTGTCAGCCTGCCAAGTAGATAATCCGATTACGGTACACTGATTCCCTCTTGCATGGAATCCGACGTGCAGTAATAAGTTTTTTTTTGAATTTAAGATTAAATATGAAAAATAAAAAGTATAACTATATAATTAAAATTTTTAAAATATTTTTTTACAGTTAATTTTTTTTCCTAATTATAATTTTTACCTTCTATATTCATCCATAAATCCAAAAAGTTAAAAAAAGACAAAATTTACCTTATAAAATGTTATTGCACGCATCCCTTATCGAGAATCTATACTTCAGAGTGTAAAAAAATTAATTATTTAATATTTATAATTTATTTAAAAATTTAGTTCCACTTTTATGATTGGTCCCTTTTGATCTATCATAACATTGATTATGAGATGCTGATTTAGTTGATGCGCATTAACAAATCATGTTAAGTTAGAGCTTATTTGTCACATTTACATCACCTATGCATCATGTGAGAGGCATAAAAGCCCTTTGCATCTTTCATTTTCTTATAGATTAAAAGGTCATTCTTTGTTAAGGACTATTACAACCCACCTTTTGCATTATTGGTCGATGCATAGGAGCTCACCAAGTGGTCCTTTTATAGGGCTTTTAAAGCATAGTTCATAGCGACTTTGCTTTTCCTTTACATCATTATGCTTACTATGATTGGATACAAGAGACAAATTAATTGGAATTGAGGTGTTTTGAGGAAGCTAAGGTAACAAATAGTGTTGCCGTTGCTGTGGAAGTAATGCCTCCATCCTCATTAATTCACCATGCAATGTTGGGTGAATAGATGAGTTGCTATAATCTTGTTCTATATCCATAGATGCTTCCCCCATTTGTTCGGCTTCCATCAACTCGTAGTTAGAAATATAAAATAAGAGAATTGGAAAAATAGACTTTGAGGTATGAAAGATGATTTTTAAAAAGTGATTATCTATATATCAAAAAATTACAAATAATATTCTTCTAGAATACAACAAAACTTTAGAAGTACTTAAAATTTCTTAGTATTTCTATTGTGAAAATGAGAATATATACATAGTTTGAATAGTCACCTCTAACAATTATCTCTTTTTGTAATACCTTAATCTCTTAGCTTTCAAACCATTGTCCTATGAGCTATCTTAGCATATCCCATGTATATTGGAAGAAATATATAAGAAAACATACACTTTCACACATGGGAAGGTGCGTAATTAGGAGGCCACATACATAATTCATAGCTTTAGGGACTATATGCACTCATCAATATCATTTTTCATTCATATCAAATTTACACAAGTCATAAGTATCATATTTGGTCTCATAAATTTCGGGTTTGGAGCCATATCACACAAAAATTAGGATTTTGCCTCAGGTTCCATAATCTAGCTTTCTGCTATCAGCTTTGGAAAATCATAATTAATTATAAAAAATTGAAATCAAACAAATAATAGCTTTTTAGAAATCTCTAAATATCAAATATAGGTTAAAAATCATTCTAGGCCATGAAAACATCATTTAGACTATGGTTGACAATAGAAAAGCACCAAAGGTCTAACTACCCAGGTTTGCTGTCATAAGTTATTGATATAAATTTCAAAAATTCATAACTAATTCTAAAAAAATTAAAACCCAAAAAACCATACCATTCTAGAAATATATGGATGCTAACTAGAGGATACAAATATTTTTAGACCAAAATAGAAGCATTTACCTAATGTAATTGGATAGAATAATACCAGAGGTTATACTACAATACTAGTATTGTCTCCAAACTTTAAAAATTCATATCACCCTTTACAAACCTCCAAATGAGGTGATCTTAGAGGCCACAGAAATCTTATCATGTATAGTGTATGCCTATAAAATTTTATAAGTATTGGATAACATTTGTCTCTCGGATGACACAAGAGAAAAAACTGGCTATATAAACAGTAGAATTGCCATTTTAGCAGCTTTTTTTCAACTTTAAAAACTCATAATTAATTCTCTAAAGCTCCAAATAAATTAGTTTTTGATTCCTAAAAAGTTCTAGATGAGACCTATATGCAGGCCAAATTTCATGAAAAAATTCATCCATTTGGTCAGTTTGTGATATAGGGTTCCAAAATGGCCATTTTGTGCATCCTAAAGGTTCAAATATGAACCGATTGTACTTCTACCTTGCACATGGCCACTTGAACATGTGAGAAAGCTTAAAAATAATCTATTAAACTTATCCAAGAGGTCCCAATCCTCATGCATCACAAAATCACTACCCTACTTGTTCATATATACAAGGTTTCATGATTTCATCAAGGCATCTCAATGTCAAGAACTCGCATTCTCATTCCTACACTTCCAAATTCCATATGTACATCATGTATCCATGTAATTACATATGTTCAAGAGGTTATACATCATATACAACATAAGATTACATCATTTGACAACAATATATTTACAAAACAACCATTTGGCATTTTCTTTGTCAATCTTTTTGTCTTCAAGATTGGTGACTTCTATTTCTTAGTTCATTTGATCCACCTAGACATAGGTAGACATTGAAGAGGGAAGAGTGAGATTTCAAGAATTCCAATAGCTCTTCACCCTTTCAAACATAGATAATGGATGCATTTATAAGTCTAAGAATGAATGCATGGCAATCTTACAACTTATAAACATACATAAAGCATTTTTCATATTCAAAAACTTATACACATCATGCATAGGCTTGCCAAGGCAATGATTTAGCCTTACCCATTTTCTTTGAGACTTTTGGACTTGTGTCACCCACTTTTAAGGGACTTTTAACTAAGCTTCACTCTTCTAGAGACTTTTAGTTTTATCTCACCCATTCTTAAAAACTTTTGGCTCATCCTCATCCTTGCTAAGGGACTTTTGGCTTCACTAAGCTTATGCAAGCCAAAACACATTCATAAAATATCTTTCAAGAACATAACAAAGGCATCATAGTACCATGGCATGTAAACATTTGTTAGAAACATTTTACATAGCATAATCATACATGCACACATCCAAAGATAAGAAAACATCCAAAAATACATGAGACAAAGGTTAAAGAGCTACCTTGGAACCAATGCCACACATTTTTTCATTGAAATTTTCCTCCTTCTTCTTTGGAAAGACTTGCTATTGGGTGACCCTTGGTTTTCTTGGCCTAGACACACCAAAGGAGGCATAAATTACTCATAGGAACAAGCTTAAGCTTCTCACAAACTCTACGGAGGCTTGCTTGGTTCTAAGACACACTTATGGCTCCATAAGAGACCTAATGAAGCAACCATAGGGATCCATGATCTCAACTCCATTTTCTCTTTCAATCTAAGACTTTTGACTCCATTTAGACTCTTTGGAGTTGTCACACATTCATTTTAAGGTGCCTAACTATATGCTGCTTCTTTATGTCACATTATGGAACCTACACCTCCATCTCACATTCCATGGCTTCTAAATTTTTTTGAATGCTTCCTTTTATGTTCTCCCATCATATCTAGTCCCATTCTACGCTTAGAAAAAATTAAAATTCTCTCTAGGTGTCCAAACCTACTTAGGCTGAGACATACTTCTTGATCGTGTACCAAAGGATTTTACTTGCTTTCTTTAAGGAATTGGCGACTTGGGAGACTTCTTAGGTGTCTTAGGAACTCACATATACTCTTAAACATCTTAAATTACTATTAGGAAGCTTCATCTTAGCCTAGGTGCAAGTGAATCCCCAATCTTTGTAACTTCATTTCTAATGCATCTTAATTGGATTTCTTTGCATATACTTGTTCCTCACACTCCAAAACCTATGATTATCTCTTGCTAGGACCAGAATTCATACTCTCTTGAATGGGCTCTAGGTGGGACAAAATACACAAGGAGAGAGAGCAAGAAAAGAAGCATGAAAAGCTAAGAAATTTACCTTGTTTCAAGACTTTTTCAAGAGCTCTTTCCATTTCTCCAAGCTTCTCCTTAAAATTCTAAGCCTTTCCTTTGGACCAACCATAAATTAGTCCCATATGAGCCATTAAAACCATAGGAATGAAGAGGAGAATAAGGAGAACAAGTTTACTAAAGGAAGGAGCATGAATTTCTACACTTTTCTTATCTTTTTCTTGGATTTTTCCTCTTCTTCTTCCTCCCTCTTGGTGCACCCTTCTCTATTGGTCCTTTCTCTATTTTGCCCAGAAAATAAGTCAGTCTAAGTGAGGGAGGACAAGGAGCACAACATATATCACATGCTTTCTTAAATTTGTTGCTTAAAAATTCCATTTACGTCCTACTTTCTTGGCTTTTTCGTTTTAGGCTCATTTGAGCCCTTTTTCAAGAATTATCTTTTTCATTATAAAATTTAGGTTCTCTAACTTATAAAATGCCTTTGGAATCACTCACTTTGGATCTAAAACCTTCCCGAACAAAGGGATCAAAGTTTTGGTCAACTGATATTCTAAATTGTAAACTGGAGGGGTTTGAACCCTTCTAAAGGTTCCTATGGTTTTTAGGGCCTTTGAGAATCCTGAAAAACTCATTTTTCTCATTTAAAAATTTTTTCCTTTGAGTTTTCTAAAAAGTGCCAGAAATTACAAAAATGCCATTGCATCTTTATTAAATTTCATCTGGTTATTCTGGCTCTATTTTTAGGATACCTCTGGCCTTAAATCCTTATTATTTGAGGTCTAGATTATTACTTTAATTTTATTGGGTCTCAAATCATTCTATCTGGGAAACTCCCTTTTATATTTGGTGCGTTTCATACATTTAAAGAGAAACCAAACATTATATTTTTCACATTTACAGAGGAACCAAATGTTACACTTTTCATACCAAAGGTATGGTGAAGCCAAATTGTATTAAAGGTAGGCATATGCCCGCTTCCATTTTTCAAAATTTATATGTATATAATATTAAAATTTGATATTATGGCCTTATACCTCTTCAAGTTTTGAATCCACTAGATCCACTAAATTAACTAAACCTGTACATATATATATATATATATATATATATTTATTATTTGACATTTTAACTTGAATCTATTCAACTCATGCATGTATTTTTTTATTCCTCTTTTTCTTCATTTCATTTCATTTCTTTCTTCCTTTCTTATTTTTTCATTAGCTTTCTTTCTCTTTTTCCTCTACCCCATCCATTTTCTCTCTCTTTTCAATTACTCTATATTTAATTTATATTTGCATGTCTTTGATACATTTGTAAATAGTACTTCTACAATAACTAAGTAGAACATAACTAAGTTTAAATATTAATATATTATTTTTAATTAGGTCTAGAGTAATTGTCTCTAATAATACTGCAAAAATTTTGGAAATCTTATTGGATAAAATAGTATCTATTGTGCTTCATACATACATACATACATATATATATATATATATATATTGCAAATGGACAATTATAAATTTTTATACTTCGTCAGAGTTTTTTTTTCTTTCAAAATACTCTTTTAAGTTATTCATTGAATTATTATAATATTATATTTTTTTAATGTATCCTTATTATGCATATTATATGAGTATTGAGTAAATACAGAATTATGTCCTTATAAGAATTTAGATATTGAAATATTTGATATTAATATAAAGAGTAATTCTATGTATACTTTTGATTTTGCAAACTTGTATTATTATAGAGTTAATTTCATTTGACTTAATCTAAAAGTTTAAAAGGAAAATTTTTTATTTTAATAATATACTACAAAAATAATTTTTTAAGTAGGATATACACATGTTTTTGATAAAATTTTTTTGGCCCCTACTAAGTTAAGGTCTTGGCTCCACCACTACAACAAAACATACTTTTAATGGTAATTATTTTATACTTTAGTGGCAATAATTATTATTGCTAAAACTTTTATTGGCAATTAATCTTTAGCTAATGCATTCAGGGTCGTTAAACCTTCTAGTGGCCATTGTATTAATAGCTAGTAAATACCCATTTAATTGCCACAAAAAATAAGTGGTCTTTAGTGGCCATTATTTAGTAGCAATTGATATGGTTGTGAAAAAAGTATTTTATAATTGACTAATATTAAGCTTTATAGCCTTTGTTATTGTTGGTAAAAATAGGGGTTTATAATGGCAATTCTTTTACTGGCAATTGGTATGGCCACTAAAAATAATTTTATAATTGACTAATATTAACATTTAACAAACTTTTTTATTGCCAGTAAAAATAGACTTAAAGTGACAATTATATATCAATAAATGTTATGGCTACTAAAAGTAATTCCATAATTGACTAATATCAATATTTAACTATTGTTTTTTATCACTAGTAAAAGAAGGACTTATAGCAACAATTATATACTAATAATTGTTACGGTCATTAAAACTAATTTTACAATTGACTATTTGTATTTGTCCTAAAAATTAATTTAATAATTACATTTTAATAATTCTAATAAATCATATTATAACTCATTATATATATAAAATAAAAACTATTAATTATTAATTTCATGGATCCCAATAACAAAAAAGAAAAAGAGTGCACCATAGGTCTACTAAACTAAATAGTGTAATCAATCGTCAAATAGAGTATAATACTAGACAATAATTATGATCATTTCTTCAATTCTTGAGCTTGATCACAAAGATCTATTTTGCAACGGATTGAAAATCATAGTTTATGACTTGAAATGATAAAATAAAAAGGATATTATTTAAATAAATGTTATCAACAAAATAAATACAAAATATGTCTAAAATCAATCAACAAAAATCTATTTCAAATAACATACAAAATTAATTAACAATTGGTATCTCTTAGCAAATTAGCATTAACATGTTCAAACGTAACATGGTTGGCTGCAGTATTTTTATTAGCATAAGGGAATTAAAAATGGCATTCGTGGTATTTATGTTACTCTTTCATGGCCATTATTGGCATCAAAGACCTAGTAAATATTAAAATGTGAGATAACATAATTGTTTCATGAGACAAATTTTAAGGATTTAAAATATATAAAAACATTACCTGTTCATATGAGTTTTCATTTAAGTTTTGAAGAATAGATAATTTTATTAAAAAAAATGTACATACAACTTGTCTCATGAAAGTTAATTTAAATAGTAGCTTATCTTGAGTTTCTCTTAGGAAAAATTATAAAGAAGGATCCAAAAGTGAAGATATTTACTCTAAAAGACCTGTTACTACTAGGTTCAATTGTTTTTTGTTAAAACCAATGGTAATAGGTCCTTCAAAGTAAATATTTTTAACTCTAGATCCTTAAACACAATTCTCCTTTTCTTTTATCACATTCATTTTTTCAGTATGTTTTTCTTCTATATCCTTTATCTGTTGTTCTAACCTTTAAAATGTCTCATTAGACACACTATCTATAGTAAAATCTCCTTGAGAAGATCTATTACCTCAAAATAGAGAAGGAGTAGGACCATGTCCTAAACCATGACCATGGCCACTTCTTTCACTTCCTAACATTTGGGAGTACACATCTCCTTCCTAAATAACACTTACAGTAGTTTGCTCATTAGATGTTTCAACATTGCTTGACTTTCTTTCATCATATCCTTAGCATGATTAATGATGTCCAAATAATGATTAACATTAACATCGATAGCACTTTAACAATTATATAAACAACACTTCAACAAGCCTACTATGAATATAGTATTTTGTCTAGGCATTTCCTAAAAATAATAATTAAATTAAATTAAATTAAATTAGGCCAAATGTTAGTATTATTTTAAGCTAATAAAATAACTAAAAAATATATAAAAAGGGAAATTTATTAGAATCTTAGTCAATTTTAATTTAGTCTAGGTTATATTTAATTTTTATACCCTAAATAAAAAATAAAAAATAGAAATAGAAAGATTATAAGAAATTTTTATAAAAAATAATAAAATAGAATAAAGAAGGAAAATATTTTAAGAAGGAACAATTTAGAAAAAAAACATAAAAAACAAGCTAAGCTTAAATAATCCAATTTTTTAAGCCTAAATAACCTAATACCTGAAAGAAAATAAAAAATAACAAATAATAATAACAAATAAATAAAAAATAAAAAATAGAAATGAAAAACTTGAAAAATGATGAAAAGAATGTTAAGAAAACCCAAAAAACCCTATCTTTTCTATTGCAAAGTACAAAGGTTGTTGGAGGAAGGGGGATGCATCATAGAGAGAATTGGAAGGTAACATTGGCTTGGCTCAATGGTTGCTCGATTTCAACAACCTTCATGGTGTGATTTTGCTCTAACATCTCGCATGTGCAACGGGGAGAGAAGTGCTTAAGGATGATTGAGAGGCATGCTCGAATTCCTATATAGAAGAGACCCAAATCAGAAGCTAAAGAGGCCATTGGAGGGAGTGAGATTGAATGGGAAAGGGGAATGGAAGTATAGGAGAGAAATTTTTACAAAAATTGAGAAAGAGGCCAAGAGAGTAGAGAAGAAAGAGGAGATTGACAGAGATGAAGAGTGAGAGAGATTGGAAAGCTCAGATTGAGAGAAGTAGACTTTGAAAGAATGGGCATTGAATGTTCACTCAAGGTAATCTCTGTCGTAAATTCTTATTCTTTGATTTCTCTAATGAATTTTTTAATTATGTGTTGCAATTCTAAGCATATTTTTTCTATAGGATTAAATGTTGAGAAATTTCATTTTCTTTCTCTTTTAAAATTTTGATCATATTTTTTAAGGAGTTTGATGTTATTGAATCATTGACGAAATTTTTGTTTCCTCTTAAAGAATTTATATGTTGGCTTAACTAAATTTGCCTCCCTTGATTTTATTATGCTATGATATATGCTATATCTTTTTCTTTCTTACTTTAGTTTGGAATAAACATAGTTTTGAGGGGGATAAGTCTTTTTGGTTGAAATGTTTAAAGTATACTCATCCATTCACACTTGAACTAGTTTAGTTGTATCTTCTGAGGGATTTCATTCTAAGAATTTTAGAAGATTCTTAAAATATAGAATTCAATGTGCTTTACTCATGTTTCATGTCATGATTGAGGCTACTAATCGAATTGGCATGTTTTTCCTCGTATAGTTTCATTTTTATTCATGTTTAAGGATTTTAACGTATTGTTGAAAGATGGTGGCTATTGTCCTATTGCTTTTAGTTTCATTCTTTAGTGGAGTTTCATGTAAAAATTTGATTGAATATGATGTTTGCTGCTCTATGGCACTCAATTGCTTTAATCTTGTTCTTCTAGCTTCATTTCATGGTAAAGAATTTGTTGCCATCCTAATAGTATTTTTAAAATGAATTAACCTCGATTCTTAGCTTGGTTTGGGTCATAAATCCATCTTAGACATGTTGCTATCTTGTTGATGTTTCTTAAAGCTTGATCTTCAGCTAGATTTGAATCTTGAACTTGTCTCATACTTGTTGTTGTCCCACTTATGTCTTTGCATGATCTTTTGTTCGGTTTGAGTCTTGAATGTGTCTTCTAGCTGTTGCTCTCTCATTGATGCTTTTGAGCAACATTTTAGTTGGAAATTGAGTGATACTTGATAAGTATGCTCTATGATGAACATCAAGGCATGTTAGAATGTTGAATTTTGTATATGTTTACTATGCATGATTGTGGCATTGGATCTATGATGAAGGGATATCATAAGATTGAGTGGCTTAATACTTACTCTTCATCTAATTTCAATCTTAATGAATATGTTGTTTGCTAAATATTATGCCTATCATCCTATAGGTGGGTCCAACCAATGAAGGGAGGAGTATAGCTTGAATTGTTGAAAATATTATTCTAATATGAAATTGTGTGCAATCTCAATTTTCATTCTTGGTTTGTGCTTGAATTTGTGGAATATGATTTTAAAACAAGAAGTCGAAGTAAGCCTTTGGTGTGTATAGCATCCCAAAACTAATTAAGTGAAAATATGAAAAATTAAATATTTAATTTAGAAAAAAATAAGGAACTATTGTGAGAATTACAAAAAATTATGAGAATAGAAATTTTCAAGAAAAATGATTATTTTGGGAATTTTTAGGAAAATAATAATAATTTTGTCATTTTTAGTGAATAATAAAAATAAATTGTAAATTTGAAATTAATTGATGAAAAATTTATTCATGGAGGTGAAAATTTAATTTGAGCTTCATAATTAATTTAATTATGCCAACAATAATTTTAGGAGCTTAATTTAAGTTATAAGGGAGACTCAGCCTATTTGGACTTATCAGACCATGGCCCAACAGTTAACAAATAAACACAATAAGACAAAAATGCCCCTGGGTCAGCCACTCTCCCACAAAACCTTGAAATTGTGCTGCATACTTTATTATTTGGGTTGAACTGTCTAGAAAGCAGAAGCAAAGGGAGAAAAAAACACACAAGCAAGAGAGAGTTAAGGTTTCTTAGCATTTTAACCTTAATCTGCACATCTAGAGGAAGATTTAGCCAAGCCAAGGTATTCATTATAAAAGTTGATCCTCTTATCTTCCTTTTTATTTTAGCTTGATTGGTTTTCCATTTGGTAGAGTTTCACCTAAACCCTAGGTCTAAAATTTATGTTATTGCATGATTTTTGAAGCTTAGAGTTAGTAGAACTATTGGGTAAGTATTTCCCCTCATTTTTAGTTTTGACATACTTAAATTTCATCTTATAGATTGATTTTGACATATGGCTGTCTCCATGTGCGAAAATGCCTGGATTTAATAGTGACCCACTATTATTTTTGAGCTTTTGGGGCTCCAATTAATACATTTAATCTATTGGAGGCTCAGATAAGTATTTTCTAAGTGATTTTTAATGATTAGAATGAATGTGTAAATGGCCCTTATGGCATATGATGACTAAGTTATATTTTGGTTGGTTTAAGACACTTAGAGTGTTTTTACACTTGTTGGTAGCCTTTGAGGAAGTGGCAATTGTAATATCTGGTTTTCGTTAAACAACGAAAACGGGTACATTTTCAAAGCAAGTCCCCCAAAATGAATTAGTTAAGGTCCTAAAAAATTTGAGTAACATTCTAAACTCCTAAAAATGAGAATTCTAGGCTTAGATAGAAAGAAAAATGGAGATAGAATGAATAAACAAAATTTAACAAAAAACTTACGAAATGTAATAACATTTTTGTAATTTTTAGTAAATTTTGGAATTTACATAGGATAGATTTTTAAATGAAAATTTTAAGTTCTCGGGGGTTCTCAGAGGCCCTGAAAACCATGGGAAGACCCGGGACAATTAAAGCCCCTCCAGTGGATATTTTTCAATGTTGGTGTACTCGAACTTTGACTGATTCATTCAGGAAGGTTTTAGCTCCTATTTGAGTGATTCCAAAGGAATTTTACTCAAATGGAAACCTGAATTTAATAATGAAAAAGATAATTCTAAAAAAAGAGTTACAACGAATTAGAAATGAAAATGCCAAAAACAAATGGCAAAATGAGAATTTTTGAAAAGTCTTTCTTCCTTCCATCTATATATATGAGGCGCCCCACTCTCTCCTTCATTTATTCTTAGATTTTTCTACCCAAAATCAGAAGAAAAACCTTAAGATAGTGGTGCACCAAGGGAAGAAGAAGAGGAGAAGAAATTTAAGCTTTAAGGTATGGTTTCTTGGTAGTTTTTCATGTTTTCCTCCTTCCAAACCTCTTCTCTTCCATTCTCCTTTGTTTCCTGTAACATGCAGTCCCTCTGTAAATGTGAGAAACGCGATGTTTGATTTCTTTGTAAACGTTAGAAATAGACCAAATATAAAAGGAAGTCCTCGAAATAGAAGGAATTGGGGCCAACTAAAATTATGATAAAATTTCAAATAATAGAAAATGAGGATTTGAGCCTTGAGTTGCCCAAAAACTGGAGTCGGAGTGATTCAAAAAATTTGCTAAAAGGCCAATGGTATTTTCATAAATAAGGAAACTTTTTGGAAAACATACAGGAGGGCTTTTTAAATGAAAGTTTTGAGTTCTCTGGGGTTCTCAGAGGCCCTAAAAACCATGAAAAGCCCCGGGACAGTTAAATCCCCTTCGATGGATGTTTTCCAATGTTTGTTAACCTGGACTTTGACTGATTTGTTTGGGAGGATTTTAGCTCTGATTTGAGTGATTCCAAAGGCATTTTATTAAATTGGGAACCTATTTGTTATGATGGAAAAGACGGTTCTAAAAAAGGAACTAAAATGAGGGAGAAATGAAAATGCAAGAACGAAGGGTAAAATTGGCATTAAAGTGTTAAAGGAAGCTTCAAAAAGGGTCTTTATATGCCACATTCTTTCTCTCCTCTCTAAGATCGACTTACTTCTACCCAAAACCAGAGGAGAAGCTGCCCTTCTTAGGCGCACAAGAGGAGGAAGATTTTGGAGGAAGAAATTCAAGATAAAAGTAAGAAACTTTAAGAAATTCCATATCCTTCCTTCTTGAAACTTGCTCCTCTCCTTTCAAGCTTTCTTTCTATGGTTTTAATGGAGAGTTTGGTGCTGTTTTGGGGGTAGAATAGAGAGGGGAATTTCGAAATTTGAGGGAGCAAGTCAACCAAGTGGAAGAACAAGCCAAAGGAAGCAAGAAAACAAGGTAAAACTTCTATTCTTTGGTAGTTTCTTCCTCCCCCTTCCTCTTGCACGAATTTGGCCACCATGAGCCCAATTCTTAGGGGCTATTTTCTGCCTAATTCATGGAGGGATTAGGGGTTTTAGGTGGCAAGGATTAAGAAGGAACCAATAGAATCAAAAAAGGAGCATTAGGAAACAAGATGGAACTATTAGGGATCCAAATGCTCCCTTGCAAATATGATTTTATATGAATGTTCTTAGGCTTAATTGAATATTTAAAAATGCTCCTAAGACCCCTAGAGAGCTTCCCACATGCACCTCCCATCCAAGAAAGCAAAGAAATTGTAAGAAATACCAATGAACTCAAAGTAGAAAAAGTGTAGTGCATTTGAAGGGATTGTAAAAACTGATTTGATTCATGCATTCCTTAGCATATGTGAGTGTTTGTTTAAGTTCCTAAGACCTCTAAGAAGCCTCCCAAGTGGCTCTCCCATCAAGGAAAAATTGAAAACCCCTTGAACCCCAAATGCTTCCATAATGTCGGTCTAGGACAGATGGATGGGTTAGAGAGTGTTTTAATTTATTCTAGCCTTATTTTGGGACTTCATATGATGGTAGAAGGTGGGAGGAACCCTTGGGAAAAATTTGGAAGCCATGGATTGGGAGATGAGGCAATGGCTTTCATAATGTGACCTTATGAAGCAACTTGTGTCTAGGCTTTTGTAAATGAATATGTAATAGCTCCAAGGACCTTAAATGAGGTCAAGAGGCCTAGGAATGAGAAGAGAATAGAGCCAAGAACTTGAATCATAATGGTTGCTTCAATAGGCTATTTATGGAACCATTATGTGACTTATGGAACCAAGTATGTTCTTAAATATAAGTTTAATGTCCTATCTTGTTTCAAGAGTGTAATTAGCTTTCATATGATGTGTCTAGGCCAAGAGAAATGATCTCCACCCTCTTGGGTGTGTGAGGTCAAGGGAGAGGAGTCAAGGCTTAAGGAAAAAGTGTGTGAATGCAAGCAAGGTAGCTTTCTCCACCTTCTTTCATGCATGGATGTGTGTTTAGCTTGTTTTAGAATGTGTGTATGTATATTTTCAAGTTATGAAAAGTATGCTAGCATGCTTTTATATGCCATGATTCTTGATGCCATGTTATGTTTTAAATGACTACATGATGTTTGTATGAGTTTGCTTGAGTGTGAAGAGGCCAAGAACTCTTTCCTTTGGTGAGGATGAGCCAAAAACCTTGAGCTTAGTTGAGATAAACCAAAGAGTTTTTCAAAAGCAAAGTGGGCTCCCAAGAGTATGGTTGAGTCTAAAGTGCTCAAGAAATGGGTGAGGCAAGTCCAAAATCCATGAGGAGAAGTGTGAGGCCAATCCAAACACTTAGTGAGTTCTTGAATCATTTGTATAGCTTGTTCACATGCTAAGCTTGCTTCTTGAATGCTTATGATTTGTATTATGTCCATGCATGCATTTTTAAGGCTTGCTTTACATATATTATGTATGATTGAATGAGAGATGAGCTATTGGAATTATTTGAATCTTATCCCCTCTTCTCCAATAATCTAACATGCTAGGTGGACTAAGTAACTATGGTGAAGGGAGCTAACATCAATGAAGAAGGAAGAATGACAAGTTTATGTCTAGCTTTAGCCATTTTGAAACCATAATTGTGTCTCTTGATGTATATGATGTTGTAAATGTGTTATGAACCTTGACACATGTATAAATATGCAATTATGTGATGTTTATAACTATGGATATGATGTATGGGCTTTAGAATACAATTTGAGTATGTAATGCCAAATTATGCAATTTGGAAGTTTGGTGTAAATGTGCATAAGTGTGGGTGAGAAGGCCAAAATGAGATGCATGAGGTTTGAGACCATTTTGGTAGCTCGTACAAGTCTCAAATGTGCTTTTAGACTTGCCCAAAAGGTGCCACAACTAAGGGAAGGCCATTTGGCAAGTTTGGTACCCCATATAGAGCTAAATTTGACCATAATGGAATCCTATGTCACTTTTTGGCCAAATAAGTTAGTCTTGATTTGAGATTTGCATACGATTAGCTCTCATTAAGAGCTTTTTGGAAAGCTAAAGATCATAATTTTTGGAGGTCTACAGAATATTTGATGATTTTTCAAAGTTGACAATTTTCATGGTTTCTGGTATGTGCACTATTCACACTAGTAGATTTGTATTCTGTATCATCCGATAGGCAAATGGTATCCAATTCTTGTGAAATTTTACCAGAATAAACTATAGGTCATAATATTTCTGTGGCCATCGAGATCACCTCATTTGGAGGTCTAAGCAAAGAGTTATGCATTTTTGAAGTTGGCTGTCAGTAGCAGTGGCGCCCCAAGAGTCCAGTCACTATTCTATAGATTTACAGTAGCTAAACACATTTGTTTCATTCTGGAATTATTTTAATCATAAAGCTAACATTTGTAGCTTTCCAGAATGACCAAATTTGTGTGATTTAGATTTTTATAGAATTAGTTATGAATTTTAGAAGTTTGTATTAGTAATCTGAAATAGCAACCCAGGCAGCAATGACCTCTGGACCTTTTCGAATGTCAAACGTCCTATGTGATAAATGTTATTTTAAAATGAATTAGATATACCAAGCTTTCCAAAATGACCAAGAACACATGATTTCAATTTTTCTATATTTAGTTATAATTTTTCAAAGTTTGCCCAGAAATGAGGCCAATTCTGGCCGAGTATGAGTCTTCATGTTCTATGCCCCATTTCGGTTTTCACGAGTTGTACGCATGCTTTTGAGTTGTAAATGAGTTGTAATGATGTAATTAAATAAGAGGATGCATAATATGAGCTCACACGGTCCACGTGACACTGAAATGAATTTTTAGATATTATGAAACACAAAGAAAAGTCTAATTTCTCTTGTTTTTTCTTATGGGAAATCTATATGATTCATGCAATTATACTATTCAAAAGTATGAGATGAGCTAGACTTATGGTGTTACATTTCCTATGATTATGATGAAGTTTATAAATCTGTTTTAGGGAGAAATTGAGGGAAAAATTTGGATTTGAAGAGAGGAGCTCAAAGAACACAAGATTCAAGTGAGAAAAAGCAAGAAAATAAGGTAATTTCTTCTTCCATGGTTGATACCCCTTGCTACCCTTCTCCACCATTTTGCCCCACTTGAGAAGACCTAAGGGGATTTGATTTTTGGGTAGAACCAAGGGCGATTCTAAGGAAAAAGGGTGTTAAGAATATGCAAAAGGAATTAACAAAAAGCCATTATATTTAAGATGCAATTTTCAGGGTTTCAAGTGCACCTTGTAAAATATGATTTTGTATGATGATTCCTAGACCTAAATAAGAGTTTAAATGAGTTCCTAAGATCCCTAGAAGTCTCCTCATGTGCTTTTCCCCTTGAGAAAACAAATCAAAGTCCATGGGTGCCATAACCTAGCATAAGTTCGGCAAGGGAGGTTCTCATAGCTAGGGAGAGTTTTAAAATTTTCTAAGCCAATTTTTAAGTCATATATGATGAATGAAAATGAGGGGAGGCCTTGGAAAAAATTTAGAACTCATAGAAAGTGAGTTGGTACTTTATGTTCCGTAGTATGACCTAAAGAAGTAATATGTAGTTAGGCTTTTGGTTTAATTGTGTGATGACTCCAAGAGGCTTAAAAAGAGTCAAGAATCATATTTGAAAGAAAAAAAATAGAGCCTAAAATTTATTTAAGGGGTGTTACTTCATTAGGTGCAATTATGGAACCATAATGAGTTTTATAGATCAACCTAGAGTCTAAGCAAGTTGTATAGCTTTAGAATTGAGTTCATGAACCTAATTGGATTCCATGAATTGTGTCTAGGCCAAGGGAAAGCATCCCCATACATTTGTGTGTGTTAAGCCAGAAGAGGGAGCATTCTTTCAAAGGGAAAAGTGTGTGGTTACTTCCAAGGTAGCTCTCTCCACCTTCTCTCATACATGAATGTGTGCTTAGCTTATCTTAGAATGTGTGTATGTGTATTTTCAAGCCATGAAAAGTATGCTAGCATGATTTCATATGCGATAGTTTTATGATGACATATTATATTTCTAAATGATGTTGTGATGTTTGTTTGGGTTTGTTTGAGTGTGGTGAGGCCAAGAACCCTTAGCCATGGTGAGGATAAGCTAAGAACCCTTAAGATTAGTTGAGACAAAATAAAGAGTCTCCTAAAAGTGAGATGGACTCCCAAGTGCATGGTTGAGTCCAAGAATCTACTAAAGAATGAGTGAGGCAAGTCCAACATCCACAAGAAATTGGGTGAGGCCAATCCACTTGCTTGGCAAGCCTTTGTATGCTATGTGTGACTTTTTCAAATGCTAAAAATTCTCCTTGAATGATTGCGTATATCCACATGCCATGCATATATTTGTGAGACTTGTTCTGCATCCATTATGTATGATTGAATAGGAGATGAGCTATTAGGATTCTTTAAATCTCATCCCCTCCTCTCCAATGATCTAACATGCTAGGTGGACTAAGTGGACAAGATAAAGGAAGCCAACCACCTTGAATATGAGAGTATGACATCCAAGAACATGAAATTTGCTGCTTTAAGGCCATACAAATGGCAAAAGATATAACCAATGGATGTATATGTATTATGATGTTATGAACACGTGTATTTATGATAACATGTCATGTATGAATGGGAGGATGTATCATGTGATCATTAGATTATGATTTGAGCATGTTATAGCATTGTAGCTCCTTGAATGCTATTATGGAATTATGCATATGTGTGGATGAGACTGCCAAAATGAGATGCATGGAGTTTGGGACCATTTGGGCAGTCCTAATTATGTTTTTAGACTTGCCCAAGAGGTGCCAAACCCCAAGGAAAGCCATTTGGACATTTTGGTATTCCATATGGAGCCTAGATTGACCAATTTAGAACTTTATGTCACTTTTTGTCCAAGTGAGATTTTCTTGATTTGAAATTTTGCATGCAATTATAACTTGTTGAGAGATTTTTGGGAAGCTAAAGAACATAATTTTCAAAGATATAGAGAATATTTGATGAATTTTCAAAGTTAGAAATTTTTTTAGTTTTGGTCATGTCATTGTCATACTGGTCCGAAAATGAAATCTATCACACAGGGCTCAAATGATGTCCAATTACCACGAAATGTTAGATAGAGAAGCTAGACATTCACAGTGACTTGTGTCAACTAGAAGCACCTCATTTGGATGTCTAGAAAGGGAGATATGAATTTTCAAAGAATCTGTCTAATATTAGGAACTCCACCCGACCTCAATTACTATTTGATTGAATTTTGAGGTTTGGGCATACCTGAACCAGTCTAGAGTTATTTTTTTGCTCTAGCTAACATCCACAACTTTTTAGATTGGTATCATTTGCATAGATTGAATTTTTGTGAAATTAATTAGACATTTTGAAATTTGCTATAGAATTCTATAACAGTACCAGTGAACAGCCTAACCTCTGGACCTTTTTGAATGTCAAACGTCCTTTGTGTTGGATGTTATGGTCTAGAAATATTTTTAAAGTAGACATTTGTAGCTTTCCAGAATGGCTAAGAATGCATGATTTTGAGTTATTTAGAATTAGTTATGATTTTTCAAAATTGGTGATAGAAATGGCAAAATTTTGGCTGAAAATATGAATATGTATTTTATGCTTCATTTTGAGTTTCATGAGATGTAGGTCACTTTTGATGATTTAAATGAGTTGTATTCATGTAATTAAATATGGGAATATGTTGTATAAGCTGACATGGTCCACATGACACCGAATGAAATTTTTATATATGACGCAATGCTAAAATAATCAATATTTTGTTGCCTTTTTCATTGGAAACTTATGTGATTCATGGAATTGAGTTACTTAAAGGCATGAGATGAGCTAGAAATTATGGTATTGCATCAAGGAGGAGAAAAACCTAGGAAAAGGTAAGAAAATTGTTGAAATTTCAAGCTCCTTCGTTTATCAAATTTGTTCTCCTCCTTCTCCTCTTTCTTTCCATGGTTTTGATATGTGATTTGGATCTGTTTTGAGCCATGTTTAGAGGGAGAATTTTAAAATTTCAATGAGGAGCCAAAGCAAAGGAGAAGACTTTTAGTAAATACTTGAATCAAGGTAGGAATCATAGCTTTCCATGCTTTCTTCTCCTTGTTCCTTAAGAGGTAGTTTTAGCCTTATATAGAACAACCAAGAGAGACCAAAATTTAACCTAAACCAAGCATGAAACCTAGGTTTTTAAGGGTGAGAAACAAGTATATGCAAAGAAATTTCAAAAGGAAGCACTAGAAATTAGGTTTCCAAAACCTAGGGTTTTCATTGCACCTTGGTAGGTATAAAACTTTCTAGTGATATTTCTAATTGTCTAAGAGTGTATATAGGCTCTTGAGACACCTAAAAAGCCTTACATGTGCCACTTCTTCCAAGAAAACAAAGCTAGCTCCATGGGTCCAAAAAGCCTCCATAGTCTCGGCCTAAGCTCCTCCAAGTATCTAGGAAGAGCTTTAAATTTTTCTAAGGGTAGAAAGGGACTAAATATGATAGAAGAACATCAAAGGAAGGCGTGGAAAAAATTTGGAAACCTTAGTTTATGTGATGGAAGTGTAGGCTCCATAATAAGACTTAAAGATGCAACTTGTGTCTAAACCCTTGGGAGTAAGTTTGTGATGACTCCAAGAGACTTAAATGGAGTCAAGAGACCTAGGTGGAAGGAAAAAAGAAAGTCAAGATCTTGAATTCTAGCACTTGCTTCATTAGGTCTTATATGAAGCCATTATATAACCATAGAACAAAGTAAACTTCCATAGAGAGTGTGTGATGCTAGAGCTTGCTTCCATGATGTAATTATATCTTATTTAATGTGTCTAGGCTAAGAGAATCAAGCTCCACCTCATTGCAAGTGTGTGGTTGAGAGAGGGGAAGAGTAATCTAAGGAAAAAGTGTTGAGTTCTTGTTTCAAGATAGCTCTCTAACCTTTCTCACATACATAGCTTAGTTGTTTTCTTATCATTGAGTGCTTGTGTGTATGTTTGAGCCATGAGAAATGTTTCTAGCCTATGCATACATATTATGGTACCATTATATTTCTTGAAATGTGCTCATGATGGCTTTATGGCTTGCTTGGGTTTGGTGATGCCAAAAGTCCCTTAGCATGGGTGAGGATGAGCCAAAAGTCCCAAAAAATAGGTGAGACAAAGCCAAAAGTCTCAAGAAGAGTGAGCTAAGTCAAAGTCCCTTGAAAGTGGATGAGGAAAATCCAAAAGTCCTAAGAAAGATGGGTGAGGTTAAACCAATATGTTTGAGAGCTTGTGCTTGTTATGTATGAGTTGATATGCCCAAGAAAATGATTTATACATGATCACTCATTACTTGAATATCATGCATACATTCTTTGAATTCTATATGCATCCATTATATATGTTTGAAAGGGTTAAGAGCTAATGGGATCATTTGAATCTCACTTTTCTGCCACACATGTGTAACCATGTGTAAGTGAGCCAAGTGGACAAAAAAATGGAGGCCAACAACCTTGAGAAGCAAGACTTTGACAAAGAGATAGAGAAATAGCCTTTTTATTTGTATTTTGATGTCAAAAATTGTAACTATAAGATGTATATATGATGTAAACCATTAAGCATATTCTAATGTAGATATAAATTGTGTGTGTATCAATGTAGGAGCTAGAAGAATGAGAATGTGAGATTTTGTTACCCATTTGCCCTTATGTGATATGATGGACTTATGTATGTATGCATGTGGCAAGGAGAGATTGAGCTCAATGAGGATTTGCATCATTTGGCATGCTTTTATATATGGTATTTATGCTTTTAGACTTGCCCAAGTGGTAGTGGAAATTCAAAAAGAGCTTTTGGTGTCTTAAAATCCCATTTGAGATATAAAATTTGACCATTTTATGTGCTAAATCAAAGTCTAAACAAATGAGTGAATTTTTCTATAAAATTTGGCCATCAAGTAACTTTCATCTAGAGATTTCCATAAAGCTAAGGAACACTCAATTTGGAGCTATAGAGAATTTATTATGATTTTTCAAAGTTGGCAAAATTATGCAGAAATGGTATGGTTACTGTTCATTCGGTCAGTTTGCTTCTTTATATCATATATGGGTCAAATGAAGTACAATGCTTATGAAATTTTACAAGCATAAACTAGACATTATAAGCTTTCCAAAGCCACCGAGACTACCTTGGTTGGAGCTCTGTAGAGAGATATGAATTTTTGAAGTTACATGACAGTACCAATAATGTAGCCTAACCTGAGTTACTATTCTATAGATTTCTAATGGGTAAAGGCTATTGCGTTGTCCTAAAACTATTTTTATCTATAGTTAACATCTATAGCTTTCCAGAAAGTTATCATATACATGATTTGGATGTTTTTAGAATTAGTTATGAATTTTCAAAGTTTGTATCAGAAAGTTGAAAAGTTGAACTCGAGAGCAAATCATTAATTTTATAAGATGTAGCTCCAAACCCAAAATGAATGGGACCAAATGTAATGTGTATGACTTGTATGGATATGTTATGACTAGAAAATGATGTAGATGAGTGCACATTGTCCATGGAGTATAAAATGAAGAAATGAAATCTTACGTAACACAATTAAATCCCATTAAATATTCGTTATTTTCTTTATGTAAAGTGTATTCTTTCTTACAATGGTGCTCCATCGTGTATGTTATGGATTGAGATAGCTTATGGTACTAATGTGTAAGGGTAAAAAGGCTAAAGTATTATAGACCCTATGGTTGGTTTATAATATAAGCTTTTATTTTGTGCAAATTTACCCAAAAAATTGAGTGATACTTTAAGGTTATTGGTGTAGATACAACCAAATCCGAATTTGGTTTTTGTAGTAGTTGAGTAAGTATTTTCTAAGTGGTTCTTAGTGGTTTAATTCTTTGAGTTTTGGATTTGCTACTATAAATGATGAGTAAGAGTAGTAATGATCTAGTTTTGTGTCCATAGGCCGAAGGAGCATTGTTGTTGACTCTTAAAGAATTGTCTATAGAATAAGGTAATCGGGGCTAATTTTTATTCCTTATATATATTCAATTTAATTTTATATCTACCGCACATGTATGATTTTAAATGCTAAATGAATGGTTGGCTATCTGATATGCTATGATTGGACCTTCTGACTCCATGGTGGAGCTATGGTGTGGCTACTACCTGTGCATTGTGCTTCAATAGGGCACTGAGTTGTGATCAGACTCTTGTATGCACTGAGTCTAGGTTGTACTCATTAGAGAGTTAGTACCGTGGATGGGTCTCTCTCGGTGTTATTGGCTTTTAACATGTTGTGTGTAATTGCTAGTATGGGATAGTGATCACTGGTAGCTTAACTGTAACACCCCATAATTAATTAAGGTATTAATCATGGATTAGAATTAATTAAGAGTAATTAATATGGGCTCATTGGGCAAGTTAAGTGAATGGAGACTTTAGAGAGATAAATTATTAATATGGGTTTGAGATTTAATTGGGATAGAAATTCTATCTAGGCCTAAATTAATAGATCATGAAAAGAGGTTAATAGAGGCCTAATGGATTATGTGCAGACTTAAAATTCTTAAGCTTCTCAAACTTGGCCCAAACTCAATTAAATTTCAGCAACCCAAATGCATAAAACTGGCCCAACAAAATTCTGCAGCCCAACACTCCAAAAACTGGCCCAATAAGCTAAAATCCGAAGCCCAAGTGGAGATGGATCTTGGAGCAGCCCATGACCCATACTTGACCCAACTTAAACCCTAATACCCCACCCACTTACTCACTTGCTGAAACATAAGATTCAAGAGGCAAAATCGGAGGTGGAGAAGGAGGCTAGGGTTTGGGACCAAAATTCTGCATTTTCTCATACTTAGAGCAAGATTCAGCCAAGGTAATAGTTACACAACTTAATCCCCTCATCTTTCTCTTTAATTTGGCCTGATTAGTTTTTCATTTAGAGCATTTTCATCCTACCCAAAATCTGAAATGTAAGTGTTTGGGGGTTTCTTTGATGAAATTCGTAGGTTGGGATTAGGACTGACTTTGGGTGAGTTTAAACCCTCCTTTTTGATGCTTTAATGGTTAATTTGGGACCCCCATAGCTAATTTATAAAATGGGTATTAATTATGTACGAATTTGCTTAGGATTTTGGGTGGAATATTGAGTTTTCTGGTGGAGGAAACTTAAATCCGAAATTGGGACTTGTTGTGGCTGGGTAAATGATTCTTGGGTAGTCATTGGTATTTTAAATTCCTTAGGTACTGATTATGATTATTAATGATGAATTAGAGTAGTAATTATGTGATGTTATGGTTATAGGAGGAATTCTGCACCATTGGTGATTTTTACAAGTGTCTACAAGTGAGGTAACCGGGTTTATATCAATTCCATGTGTATATTTGATTTAATTCCATATGTTGCTATATATGATTGATTGAAAAATGCTGAATGAATTGGTTGGTTATCTGTTAATTTGTGATTGGACCTTGTGAGTCCATGGTGGAGCTGTGGTGCGGCTGCCACCCGTGCATATGCTATGATCAAGCACCGGGTTATGATCAAACCCCAGATGCACTGAGCCCCGGTTGTGCTCAATGAGGAGTAGGTGCCGTGGATGGGCCTCTCCGGTGTTAATGGCCTTTAACATGTGATAATATGATTGCTAGTATGGGATAGTAATCACGATAACCTAATTGTTTCATTTGCTGTCATAATGGATATGATTCTGATGTTGTTTTTGATTTATGCATATATGGTAATTAAACTGGATATATAATGGAATTGCCTTGGTTACTGAGATTCATATCTCACCCCGTTTTATGGGATTAACATTTTAGGTGAAAGTTCCTCGGGTAAGGATAAGGGTAAGCAAGTGGATGAACATCCATGAGCTGAGGCCGGGTGTGAGGAGCTACACTTGGTCTGAGTAGAGTAGGATAGATGCAATTTTTGTTATCAGTTTACACAGCATCATCATGTAATCATGTTGCCAAGTGTAGGCGTTTATATTTTGCTTGATTGAAATGTAACCGTTAAGGATTTAGAGTACATCATAGTGGAATATCAATGTATGAACTTATAGCATTATATATATATGTATGTGGTTTTGCTGGAATTCTGATATGGATTACCATATGAGGATTGTAGTCATATGATGCCTTAGAGGTAAGCTATTGTTGAATGGAATCTTTATGAAACTTGCATGGGATGTAAATTGCTGATAATGTATGTGATCTTGCTGCCACTTATTTATGAGTTGTTAGTATGAGTTAGTGGAACAAGTAGGAAGTGACATTTGAGTTTCACAATGGTAATGGATGGATTGATGGGTAAATAGGGTAGATAAACACCATTAGGATCACTTAAAACAAGGGTAGGTGGACCCAGAGTGTTGCTAAGGTGAGAATTAGAGTGTAGAGGGTGAAATTTGGGTAAAATGGTCACAGAAGGGAATCCCGCCGCGGCCAAGAAGGCTTCGCCGCGGCCAAAGTAGAGACAGAGCCAAAAGGCGCCGCGGCGCGAAGCGAAAGATTCACCCAGGAGGGTAACAGAACCAAAACCCGTCGCGGCTCAGTGTTTCCCGCCGCGGCGCGAGTCGAAAAATTAAAATTTGTGTTGGACAGAGGCAAAACTTGCCGCGGTGCGAATATATTGCGCCGAGGCGAGAATTCTAGGAGTCAAGTAGAAGTTCCAGGAAGCATTTCCGCCGCGGCGCCACATAGGTTGGCCGCGGCAAAGGTCCAACTCGCCGCGGCGAGATTTGTGAAATTTGGGGAATGATTTAAGAGTACAAGCTGGGAGGTTATTGAGTGTTGAAATTAATGGATGATTAAATCATGAGTCTCTTATGGTAGTAAGATTTCTTTTATGCACATTTTATTTTGTTAAGGTGGCATGGTGATGACCCTAACATCAAGGTTCAAATTCCCTCATATTTTCGTAATGCGGTAAAATATAATGACCTCAAACCTTGATCATTAACTAATAATCTCGTATTTAACCATAATTACAATGATTAGAAGGTAGGGTTGTCACATTAACTATTGCATTTTGATGATATTATGATGTTTCTAATGCTTAGATGATTTAATGCATATATGTTGATTAATTTGAAGCATATGAATGGAATTTACCTCTAGTTACTGAGATTTTCATCTCACCCCATTTCATAGGCTAACTATTTTAGGTGAAGGCTCTTCGGGTAAGGATAAAAGGAAGCAAGTGGATAAACATTCATGAGTTGAGACCTTGTGTGGGGAATGCTGCACTTGGATTGTTCTAACTTAGGATAGATGCTAAATTTTGGTTATTTTGTTGTATAGCATAATCATGTAATCATGTTGCCAAGTGTAGGAGTTTTGTGTTTTGATAACCTAGAATGTATCTATTGAGGAGTTAGGCCTCATACTAAATTGTTATCTAATGTATGCACTCATAATATCTGATATGAAACCTTGTCAATCCTAATTTTTGATTTATTATTTGAGAATGTAATTATGTGTTATCCTAAAAGTTGACTTAGATTAGAATGTATAAAACCTTTATTGGAATTTATATTGAAATGGTAATGTTAGAAGTTTATGAATCTTTTTATTGTTAATGAGTAGGAATCAACATCTAGGATTTGACTTAGTAATGAAAGACATGCTAAGTAAATTAGGTAGTTGAATGCCATTAAAGCCCTACAAATTAAGGTAAAGTAGCCCTAGAATATTGCTAGAGGGAGAGCTGGAGTATATGGGATGAAATTTGGGAGGCATAGGTGTAGAAGAGAGTTAAGCCAAGATTAGTTAAGTCATAGCCAAGAGTCGATCAAAAGTGAGGAGTGCCATGGTGTGAGACGTCTCGTCGCATTGTGTCACGCCATATTATTTCTAGCATCAATTCCCTTTATCCAAGTGGGATTACACAAATTATCAAAGAAATTCCAAGAAAATGCATTAAAACAATGATTTTTTGACGTTATGTCAGGGTTAAAAATTTAAATTTTGATTCGCGGACCCTAGAAGCTTACCCACCACATTCTCAAACTATTTTCCATTCATAAAAATCATAAATATCTAAAAACTTTGCACAAACCACGGATCAAGGGCTAGAAACCATGAATTTTCATGTTTTACCTCGGGTCAGAATTTTAGTTTTCTGCTAGCAACTTTGGAAAATCGTAACTAAATCTAAAAAAATTGAAATAAAACAAAACATAGCTTTTTGGAAATCTCTGGATGTTATGTTTATCCTAAAAATAATTTCCAGCCATAAAAATCTCATCTACACCATGTTTGACAACAAAAAAGGCACAAAGGTCGGGCTGTCCAGAGTTACTAATACAGCTTACTGGTATAAATTTTGAAAATGCATATTTAATTCCATAAAAATCCAATTCATGCAAACTGTACCAATTTGGAAATTTGTGGATGTTAGCTAGAGGGATAAAATAGTTCCAGATCAATTCAAGAGCATTCAGACCCCAAAAATTGATGGAACAGTGATGATGGTCTAATTGGGTGCCTGAAACAAAATAAAAACTTTAAAAATTCATATTTTCCTCTCTAGACATCTAAATGAGGTGCTTCTAGTTGGCACAGGTCACTAGGAAGGTTTAGTTTCTCTTTGTAAAATTCCACAGCAATTGGACATCGTTTGCCATGTATAAAGACTCATTTTCAGACAAAATGAATAGTATCAAGGCCAAAATCAGAAAATTTGCCAATTTCAAAAATTTACCAAAAATTTTGTAGACCTCTAAATATTACAAAATTTAGCTTTCCAAAAATCTCTCAACAACATTTAGATGCATGCCAAATTTTAGACCAAGAAAAGTTTATTTGGATAGATTTTGCCATAGCTTACCATTATGGTCAAATTTGCACCATATAAGGTATCAACTTGGTCCATATGCCTCGCCATGGTGTTTGGCACCTCTTGGGCAAGTTTGAAAGCATAAATACAACTTATATGAGCTGCTTAAATGGTCCCAAACCTCATACATCTCATTTTGGTCATTCCACATACAAGAATACACTAATAATTCCAAACCATTACATAGTCAAATTGCATAATTGCATTGATTTGGTACCAACTATGGTTCATACATCATTCATACATAATATTACATTTGACTAAGTGTTCACAAACCAAAAATTACATGTACATATTCACTTTGACATTTGGATACAAAGAAAGCTACATAATGATCAAATGATAGTCTTTTATGTCCCTTGGCTTGCATCTCTTGGTTCTTAAACACCAGCTAGACATATTAAGATGAAGGAGGGAAGGGGAGTGAGATTTCTAGAATCTCAATAGCTCATACACCCATTCATCCACACACTTATGGTATATACACATCAAAGCACAAGTATAGAAAGTAAGACAAGCATAAAACATGCAAGGTCAAAATTTTCATGCCATTAATTCATACTAAGTTTAGGAACATGCTCTAGGGACTTTTTGTTTTGCCTCACCCTATCTTTAGGACTTTTGGATTTGTATCACCTTTGGCCTAGGGGCTTTTGACTTGGCCTCATCTATCTAAGAGACTTTTGGCTTTGTCTCACCCATGCCATGAGACTTTTGGCATTTCCTCACCTTCATTAAGAGACTTTTGACATCACCTCACCCTTATAAGCCATTTCCACACTCAATGACATTCAAGACAACACATTGGTACCAATGCAATCTTAAAGTATCAAGTGGCATGTCCTCAAGTCAAAAAAGCATACACATGCACACAATGACATATATACAATCAAGAATGCAAAGAGAATGAGGTGGAGAGCTATTTTGGTATTTATGCAAGCTTTGCTAAGTCTTTTTCTTTCCCTTTTTGGTCCCACAAGCACACCTATGTGGGTTAGGATTCTCTTGTATACCTAAGGATCAGCTCTCTTTGTCTATTTTTGGGCAAAGGAAGTCAACTTAAAAAGGATGGGAGAAAGGGCATGAAGTGTGTGGAAACTTCAAGAATAATCCATTTACAAAAATTTCAAATTTGCCCTTATGTTATGGCATTTTCGTTTTAGCTTTGTTTTAGCTCCTTTTTGTGAACCATATTTTTCATCATAAAATTTAGGTTCCTAATGAAATAAAATGCCTTTGAAATCACTCAATTTGGGGCTAAAACCTTCTCAAATGAATCCATCAATGTTTAGGTTCACCATCATTGGAAAACGTACACCGGAGGGGTTTTAACTGTTCCGGGGCTTTCCATTGTTTTTAGGCCTTTGAGAACCCTAGGCAACTCAAAGTTTCCATTTAAAAAGCCCTCGTATGAGTTTTTTCAAAAATTGTACATATTAATGAAAATACCACTACATTTCATCAGTTTTCATCACAATTCTATTTTACCGTTCTAGCTCCGTTTTTCTTTTTGTCTGAGCTTAGGATTATTATTTTTAGGAGCCTAGGACACTACTCAAATTTTTTGTGACATTATCCATCTCATTACAAGGGACTTACCTTTACACAGCTCATTTCGTCGTTTTACGAAATTTACCATTTGTTACATTTTCCACCTCCTTTAAAATAAATTTTGTTAAAATTTAAATGCATACCTTAGGGAAATAGCTTTGGATATTTCTATCTCATTTCATCTTCTAGCTCCCAAGTTGTCTCCTCAGATGTCAGACCCTTCTAGACCACTTTCACCAAAGGAATGTTCTTGATTTTCAACTGTTTCAGCTTAGCATCCATAATTCTCTTCAGTTTCACTACATAGGAAAGATTTTCCTGCAATTGAATATGCTCATATTCTATGACATGTGAAAGGTCTGGTAAGTACTTTTTCAATTAGAAAACATGGAAAATATTATGGGTTTAAGCTAGGGCTATCCGGTAGGCTATGGGTCTAATTCTTTTAAGAATTTCAAATGGACCAATATAACTAGGACTGAGCTTTCTTATCCTCATAGGTTGACCTACCTTAATCACTAAAGACATTTGGATGAATATATGGTCTCCAATCTCAAACTCTAATAGCCTTTTTCTCCTATCGGCATAACTCTTTTGCCTACTCTGGGCCATAAGGAGTTTTTTTTAATCATTTCTATCTATTGAGTAGTTTGGTCCACTATCTCGGTTCCTATCAAACTCCTCTCACCTAGCTCAACCCAACATAGAGGGGATCTACATTTTCTCCCATATAAAGCTTCATAAGGCGCTATCTGAATATTAAAATGGTAACTGTTATTATATGCAAATTCTGCTAATGGCAGATACGCATCCCAGTTGCCCCTCATCTCTAATACACATGCCCTCAGCATGTCTTCCAAGGTCTGGATGGTCCTCTCAGTCTGACCATCTGTCTAGGGCTGATAGGTAGTACTAAAATGCAACCTTGTCCCTAAGGCATACTGTAATGACCTCCAAAAGTTCGATGTGAACCTGGGGGTCTTTATCTGATACTATACTGCTGGGTATTCCATGAAGTCGCATTACCTTTCTTATGTACAACTGGGCTAATTTATCTAATGTATAAGTAGCCTTAATAACTAAGAAGTACATAAACTTCGTTAATCTATCAACAATCACCCAGATAACATTGTGTTCAGATGATGTTTTGGGTAAACTCATAATAAAATCCATAAGTATGCTATTCCATTTCCACTCCGGGATATCTAGGGGTTGCAACAACCCAACGAGTCTCTGATGTTCTATCTTAACCTTCTAGCACACAAGATACCTTGTTACGTACTCTGTGACATCATTTTTCATTCCTGGCTACCAAAATATTCTTTTCAAATCTTGATACATCTTGGTGGCACCTAGGTGGATAATGTATTTACTCTTATGTGCCTCTTTTAGGATTCTCTCCTTCAGTTTATTACTATTAGGCATACAAATTCTATTCCAGTATACTATCACACCATCCTTAGATATCCTGAAATTTGAGGTCCAACCCTGGGTAATTCCACTCCTGATCTGTCTTAGGAACTCATCCTCTCTCTAGGTATCTTAGGTCTAGGTTCTCAATTCATTCTCAATCTAGGTCTTGCTCAGATATAATTTACCTGACACCACTTAGCAAGAGAGGTTCAAATTTCTAAATTTTTCTAGGAGTTCCTGCTCCCTAATCATCATGTAGGCTGCATGGATGGATTTCATACTTGAGGCATCGACCTTCACATTGGCCTTACCTGGATGATACTTCAATGTGTAATCATAATCTTTCAAGAATTCCATCCACCTTCTTTGTTTCATATTGAGTTCCTTTTGATCAAATAGGTATTTCATACTTTTGTGGTCATTCTAAATTTCTATGCTCACACCATACAAATAGTGCTTCCAAATCTTAAGAGTAAAAATTGCTGTGGCTAACTCTAGGTCATGTGTGGGGTAATTCTTCTCATGAGGCCTTAACTACCTAGAGGCATACGCCACTACCCTACCCTATTGCATCAGTACACATCCTAACCCTTTCCTCGAAGCATCACTATAAATCACAAATGGTAAACTAGGGTAAGGAATAATTAGTACAAGGATAGTGGTCAATCGAAGTTTCAACTCCTAGAAACTCATCTCACATTTATCATCCTACACGAAAGGTGTATCCTTCTGAGTCAGCCTTATAAGTGGCAAAGCTATTTGAGAAAAGCCCTGAATAAATCGTCTATAATATCCTGTCAAACCTAGAAAACTCCTAACCTCCGTGATAATCCTAGGTTTATCCCACTGTAACATAGCCTCAACTTTATGGGGATCTACTGTGACCCTATCTTGTAATATCACATGACCTAAGAATTTCACCTCGGTTAGCCAAAACTCACATTTACTAAGTTTAGCATACAATCTTTTACTTCTCAGAGTCTTTAAGACTAATCTCAAATGCCTTTCATGCTCCTTAAACGATTTGGAGTACACTAAGATATTATCAATAAAGACCACAATAAATTTATCCAGACACGGTCTGAATACCCTGTTCATATAATCTATGAATACTGCGGGCGTATTCATCTACTCAAATGGCATCATTAGGAACTCATAGTGCCCATATCTAGTCTTGAAGGCCGTCTTTGGGACATCTTCAGCTCTTACTCTCAGTTGGTGGTACCTAGATCTAAGATCTATCTTAAAAAATATAGATACCCTAACTAACTGATCTAACAAGTCATCTATTCTCGGGAGAGGATATTTATTCTTGATGTTAACCTTATTTAATTCTCTATAATCTATACATAATCTCAGGTTACCATATTTCTTTTTCACAAATAATACTGGAGCTCCCCAGGGTGAAACACTAGGGTGTATAAACCCTTTTTCTAATAACTCTATCTGCTTTTTCAACTCAGCAAGCTCGATGAGAGCTATCCTGTAAGGAGCCTTGGACATCGATCCAGCCCCAGACACTATATCTATGGGAAATTCTATCTCTCTCTCTCAGGGAGTAGACCACTAAAATCAAAATCTTTAGGAAAAACCTCCAGGAATTCTCTAACTATAGGGATCTCCTTTATCTCTTCCTCTACCTCAGCTTGAATAGAGAAAAAGACTGAAAACCCTTGACATCCATGCTCTAAATGTCTCTCATCTTGGGTAGTAGTTATAAAGGATAACTCGGCTCCCATCCTAGGTATGATCCCACATTAAGGTACAGATATGGTTCGGTGTACACAATCAAGAACAACATTATTAGCAGTCATCCAGTTTATACCGACAATCAAATCAATGTTATGAAAGGGCATACAAATCAAATTAATGCTAGTATAGCAGTGGTTAAACTATATAATAACATTTAAGCAAGTATGGGAAGTAACAATGTGGCCTCCCATGGGTGTAGTGACAGACAAATCAAATGGTAAAGTACTAATGGCCAGACCCAAATGCCTCATGTTATCATAGGATATAAATGAGTGGCTAGCACCTGAATCAAACATAGTAATCATAAGAAAACTATTCATTATGAGCGTACCTCGAATCAAATTGGGTGACGCCCTGGCTTCTTGCTGAGAAAGGGTGAACACCCTACCTTGGTTTGGTGGCTTAGGAGGTGCTGAATCTATCTGGGGGCAATTCCTGACAATGTGCCCAGCTTCCTACACTTGTAACAAGTCATTATAGACTGTTGTGTTGATGACTGAATTTGAGGGGGTTGCATTTTCTTGCCTTTTTGTGGCCTCTGATTCCACTGCTTCTTACCCTTCTTTTTACTAGTAAGTGCAGAGCTGGCACCCTCTTTTGGTCTTGGTCTCTTTAACTCTAAAGCCCCTCTCTAACTGGATACTATAGCAGTAGACATAATGTCTCTCAAATTGTTTTCAATTACCTTGCTGATCTCTATGAGGGCATTAAAGTTTCGGATCCTCTGTGGAGTAACCCTATCTCTAATTAGGGGCTTCAACCTGATCTCAAATTGCTCACACCTCTAGACCTCATCATTATTTCTTTGGAGGTAGGAAGAATATCAAGACAATTCTATAAATTTGGCCACGTACTGATGTACCATCATATCATCAATATGCTTCAGCCTAATAAATTACATCTCTTTCTGTTTCCTCACTGAACTGGGAAAATACTTCTCATAAAATTCCACTAGGAAATTCTCCCAAGTGATCTATAGATTTTTGGTCTCCATAAGAGACTTTGTGCTATGCCACCATCTATCAGCTTCTTTCTGTAACACGAAGGTGGCAAGCTGAGCTTTCTACTATGAGGTGCAGTCCATCATGATAAAAATCTTCTCTATCTCCATCACCCAAGCCTTCACCTTATATGTATCTAATTCCCCGTCAAATATAGGCAGGTTGTTCTTTTGGAATTGATGACGAAGTCTTAGCTAGCTTCTAGGGAGGTGGGGGTGGAACACTTGAAGTGGACAGCTAAGGCTAAGGTGGAGGGGCCTCTCTCCTAGCTTCTTCTTATCTAGCTAGAGTCTTGTAGCCGCATAATCATCTCATGCTACTATTGTAAAACCTTCTACTGCTAGGCTATCACGTCCTCATATCTTTCGAGCTGTTCCATGACAGCTCGTAAAGGATCCTCGAATTCAACCTTTGAACGCATAACCGATTTGCCCTTGCCTTTGCCTCTTCTAGTTTCAACCATCTTAACTAAAAAAGAATTACAATCTTAGCCCACAAATACAACTTAAGCATATATCCATAGCTATTCTACCACTTCTAAGGTGATTCACACAGAAACACAAACCAAATGCACCACTCAAGAGCCAAACATTGAGCAAAAGTGCCTGAACCTTTGTTCTGATGCCAATAAATGTTACACTATATTATTTCTAGTATCAATTCTGTAACACCCCATAATTAATTAAGGTGTTAATCGTGGATTAGGTTAATTAAGAATAATTAATATAGGATAATTGGGTAAGTTAAGTAAATGGAGATTTTAGAAAGATAAATTATTAATATGGGTTTGAGATTTAATTGGGATAGAAACTTTATCTAGGCCCAAATTAAATTAAGTAGATAAGAGGCTAATGGGGGCCCAATAAGCTAGGTGCAGACCCAACTTGATTCAATGTGATAGAGGCTTAAGATCCATCTTGTATGGGCTCTTAGGAAGGCCTAATAAACCTTGTGCAGACCTAAAACAATAGAGATCCTAAAACTGGGTCAGACCCAACAGAATTCTGCAGCCCAACAACTTAAAAACTAGCCCAACAAAGCAAAAATATGAGCCTATTAGGAGTTGGACCTTAGAGCAACCCATGACCTATATTTAACCTAACTTAAACCTAACTAAAACCCTAAATGCTTCAGCCACTATCCCATTTTTCTAAAACACAAAGGAGAAAATCGGAGGTCCAAAAGGGAGGCTAGGGTTCTTGGCATATTTCCACATTTTCTCACTTCTAGAGTAAGATTTAGCCAAGGTAATAGTTATATAACTTAATCCTCTCATCTTTCTCTTCATTTTGGTCTTATTAGTTTTTCATTTGGAGTATTTTCACGATACCCAAAATCTGAAATGTGGTTATTTGGGATTCTCTTGGTGGAAATTCGTAGGTTGAGGCTAGGACTGTCATTAGATAGGTATGAACTCTTCTTTTTGAGGTAATTCTACTGATTTGAGACCCTAGTGACTTGATTATAATATGGGTATTAATTTTGTATGAATTTGCTTAGGATTTTGGATGAAACATTGAGGTTTCTGGAAGAGGACACGTAAATCCGAATTTGAGACTTGTAGTGGCTGGGTAAGTGATTCCTAGGTAGACATTAGCATTTTAAATTCTTTGGATACTTGTTGCAACTATTAATGATGAATTAGAGTAGTAATTATCTGATGCTATGGTTATAGGGACATTTTGTACCATTGGTGGCTGTTACAATTGTCTACAAGTGAGGTAACCGGGTTTATATCAATTCTATGCATATGTCTGTTTTAATTTCATATTTTGCTGCACATGAATGATTTGAAATGTTGAATGAATTGGTTGGCTATCATTGTATTGTGATTGGACCTTGTGAGTCCATGGTGGAGCTGTGGTGTGGCTGCCACTCGTGCATGTGCTTCGATCGGGCATTGAGTTATGATCAAACCCTAAATGCACTGAGCCCTGGTTGTGCTCAATGGGGAGTAGGTGTCGTGGATGGGCCTTTCTCGATATTAATAGCCTTTAACATATGAAAATATGATTGCTAGTATGGGATAGTGATTATGATAGCCTAATTATTTCATTTACTGATATGACTGGTGTTCTTATGATGCTTATGTGAAATTATGCATATATGCTAATTAAACTGGATTATATGATGGAATTGCCTTGGTTACTGAGATTTATATCTCACCCCATTTTATGAGATTATATTTCAGGTGAAGGTTCTTCGGGTAAGGATAAGGGGAAGCAAGTGGATGAAAATCCATAAGCTTCATCATGTAGGGAGAAAGCTGCACATAGGCTGACTTATTTAGTATAGATGCTAAATTTTGAATTCCTTATTGTATAGCATCATCATTTATTCATGTTGCCAAGTGTAGGCTCTTATATTTTGATTACCTAGAATGTATTCATTGAGGAGTTAGACTTCACTTTAGCTTGATATCAGATGTATGAACCCATAACACTTGATGTATGTATTTTGCTGAATTTATGGTATAGTATACTGTTGGAAATATAATTATGTGATGTATTCGATGTAATATGAACCATTGATGTATGAAACCTCTGACGGAATGTATATCGAATTTCAATTTCCAATAGTGTATGAGTTCTTGTTGCTATTACGCTATGGACTTGCTGGTATAGGATAGTTGAAGGAGTGAAAACTTAGATTTAAATTTTGAATTGGAAATGGTAGAATAGTTGGGTGTATAGGGCAGATAAATACCATTAGAGACATATAAAATAAGTGGGAGTGGCCTGAGGGTAGTCCTAAGATGAGAATTAGAGTGTAGGGGACAAAATTTAAGAGATGTAATTATAGGAGGGAGTCATGCTGCGGCTAAAAAGGCTTTGCCGCGGCCAGATGAGTGACAGAAGTAAGGGGTGCCGCGGCATGAGTAATCCTGCCGCAGCGCAAGTGAATAAAATTTTCCTGGAAAGTAACAGTGACGAGGAACACCACATCTTGAGTAATCTCGTCGCGGCGCAGAGTGAAAAAAATCACCCAGGAGAGTAACAAAATGAAACCTCACCACGGCGCATAACATACTGCCGCGGTGCAAGTCGAGGGAACAAACTAAGGGGTGTCCAGTAGCAAATCTCGCCACGGCCTGAGTGTATTACGCCGAGGGGAGAGTCGGGGGACTTGGAATAGTAGCTCCAGGAGGCATTTCCGTCGCAGTGCCGCCTAGGCTGGCAGCGGCAACGGTTCAACTCGCCGCGGCGAGAAATTTGCTTAGCAATTCTAGAGAGCAACTTAGTTGCGGTGGGAATGGTATGGGCCGCGGCGCAAAATCCCAAACTCCTTCCTTTAGCCTATAAACCCTAGTTTCTTCAATAGTGATGCTAGAAAATGATATAGGAATACTTGTGGGAGGTTTTTGTGTGTTGAAACTGATGAATGGATGAATAGTAAATCCCTCATGGTAGTATGGTTTCTCTTATGCATTTTTGTTTTATTTGTGGTTGTTTAGTGATGACCCTAACATCAAGGTTCAAATTTCTCTATATTTTCATAACGTAATAAACTGTAACAACTCCAAACCTTAATCATTAATTATTAATTTCATATTTAACTATAATTACCATGTTTAGAAGGTAGGGTTGTCATAAATTCCCTTTATCCAAGTGGGATTACACAAATTATCAAAGAAGTTCCTAGATTATGCATTAAAACAATGAATTTATTGACATTACGTCAAGGTTAAAAATTTACATTTTGATTTGCGGACCCTAAAAGCTTACCTACCACATTCTCAAACTATTTTCCATTCATAAAAATCATAAACATCCTAAAACTTTGCATAAACCACGGATCAAGAGCTAGAAACCATAAATTTTCACGTTTTGCCTCAGGTCAGAATTTCAATTTTTTGCTAGCAACTTTGGAAAATCATAACTAAATCTAGAAAATTTAAAATGAAACAAAACATGACTTTTTGGAAATTTCTAGATGTTAAATTTATACTAAAAATAATTTCTAGCCACGAAAATCTCATTTGGACCATTTTGGATAATAGAAAAGGCACAAAGATTGGGCTGTCTAGAATTACTAATATAGCTTACTGATATAAATTTTGAAAATGCATAATTAATTCTAAAAGAATATAATTTATGAAAACTATACCAATTTGGAAATATGTAGATGTTAGCCAGAGGGAAAAAATAGTTCCTAATCAATTCAAGAGCATTCAGACCTTAAAAATCGATGGAACAATGATGAAGGTCTAACTGGGTGCCTAGAACATAATGGAAACTTCAAAAATTCATATCTCTCTCTAGACATCCAAATGAGGTGCTTCTAGTTGGCATATGTCACTAGGAAGATATAGTTTCTTCCTATAAAATTTCATAGTAATTGGACATCATTAATCCTATAAACGATAGAGATTCATTTTCGGACCAAATAAACAATACTAGAGCCAAAACCAGAAAAATTACCAACTTCAAAAATTCACCAAAAATTATGCAGGCCTCTAAATATTAGCCACTTTAGCTTCCCAAAAAGGCTTTCAACAGGCCCTATATGCATGCCAAATTTCAGACCAAGAAGAGCTCATTTGGATAGATTTTCCCATAGTTCACCATTATGGTCAAATTTGCACCATATAAGGTATCAACTTGGTCCATATGGCTCTCCATGGTATTTGGCACCTCTTGGGCAAGTTTGAAAGCATGAATATGACTTATATGAACTACCCAAATGGTTCCAAACTTTATACATGTCATTTTGGTCATTCCACATCGAAGAATACACTTATAATTCCAAACCATTACATAGTCAAATTGCATAATTGCATTGATTTGGTACCAACTATGGTTCATACACCATTCATACATAATATTACATTTGTTCAAGTGTTCACAAACCAAAAATTATATGTACATGTTTACTTTGACATTTGGATAAAAAGAAAGCTACATAATGGCTAAAGGATGGTCTCTTATATCCTTTGGCTTGCATCTTTTGGTTATTGAACACCACCTAGACACATTAAGATGAAGGAGGGGAGGGGAGTGAGATTCCTAGAATCTCAATAGCTCACACACCTATTCACACACACACTCATGGCATATACACATAAAAGCACAAGTATGGAAAGTAAGACAACTATAAAACTTGCAAGCTCAAAATTTCCATGCCACCCACAATGACATATATACAACCAAGAATGCAAAGAGAATGAGGTAAAGAGCTACCTTGGTATTTATGCAAGCTTTGTTTAGTCTTTTTCCTTCCCTTTTTCTGTCCCACAAACACACAAAGGTGGGTTGGGATTCTCTTGTGCACCTAAGGAATAACTCTCTTTTTCTATTTTTGGGCAGAGGAAGTCAACCTAAAGAGGATGGGAGAAAGGACATGAAGTGTGTGGAAGCTTCAAGAATAATCCATTTACAAAAATTTCAATTTTGCCCTTCTATTATGCATTTTTGTTTTAGCTTTGTTTTAGCTCCTTTTTGTTAACCGTCTTTTCCATTATAAAATTTAGGTTCCCAATTAAATAAAATGCTTTTGGAATCACTCAATTTGGAACTAAAACCTTCCCGAACGAATTTGTCAATATTTAGGTTCACTATCACTCAAAAACATACACTGGAGGGGTTTTAACTATCCCAGAGCTTTCCATGGTTTTTGGGGCCTTTAAGAACCTTGGGCAACTCAAAGTTTCCATTTAAAAAGCCCTCCTATGTATTTTGACTAATTCAAGGTGAAAAAGGGGGTTACTCCCTCAGCAAAACTAGGATAAAGTTGAGCCAAAAGATCTTGATTCAAGATAAATTCATGAGGAAGTAGGATCTTTTTAAGATCTACTCTAGCATTTAGAAATTGGTTAATAGGTAATATCAATAAAAGGCCATGTTATGTTCTTTATATTTCTATCAATTCGATGTGAATGTGTCTTCTTTTGAAAAAAAGGAAGCCCTTTCATTATTATTCATTGTTAATAAAGATAATAAAATGAAGCATCTAGGCTCTGTTTAGAAAAAAACCCAATTGGTAATATATCTTTCCAAAAATTGCACATATTTACAAAAATGCTACTACATTTCATCAGTTTTTGTCACAATTCTATTTCACCATCCTAGTTCTATTTTTCTTTTTATTTAAGCCTAGGATTATTATTTTTTAGGAGCCTAGGACACTACCCAAAGTTTTTGGGATATTATCCAGCTCATTACAGGGGACTTGCCTTTATACAGCTCATTTCGTCATTTTATAGAATTTACCATTTGTTACACAATGCAAGGCAAAAAATTTGCCCAAGGAGAGTAATAGAGAATAACCTCGTCACGGTGCAATGGAAGCTCATCGTGACATGCATCGAGAGGTAAGTTTAATGAGTTCTAGAAGGCTCTCTCACCGCAGTACTGTAATATTTGGTTCTCCAAAAATGTGAGAAAATGCAAGAAACGTAACATTCGATTTCTCCATAAACGTATGAAACTCAACGGATACAAAAAAAAGTTTCTTAAAGAGAAGGATTTGAGGTCCAATAAAATTAGAATAATATTCTAAACTTCAAATAATGAGGATCCAAGGTCAGAGGTGCACCTAGGCTAAGATGAAGCTTCCTAGTATATGAGTATAAGAAAGAGACTAGCCAAGCTTATGAATGAGCCCTAGTATGTTTAAGATTGAGTACCACCCAGAGTTAACCGATTAGACATGGTAGTAGTAAGGTTGTTGAGATCTGCCTACAAGGCATTGACTCCAACGTATAAGGCTATTCTATGTGCCAGTGAATGAAGGGTTTTTACTGTGAGTTTCAGATATCTAAAGTATATTTTAAGTATAGGTGTAAAGTGAAGATACATCTACGTAAGAGAACAAGTGTCATACCCTTTCATATAATATGCTGTTACCCACTGTTAAAAGATCTTGTACTCACTAGCAGGAAAACCCTATTGACAAGGTCTCAAAATTTACATTGTAACATGCAAGACCTTGTTGACAAGATCCTAGATCTTGGTGACAAGATGTCCTTGTAGCCATTGAATTGACATGATTTAGTGCTGATAGCATTAAGAATGTGACAGGTTTACGAGAAAGGTATACTTCAGGGATGATATCCTAGAGTGAAAAAGAGACATAATGAGATAAAGGATCACTTAGTTAGTGGTCAGTGACTTTCCAGGAGGAAAAGCCCCGATTTGGTAATTATAGTGATAGGGGAAGGGTGAGGAAGAGTCAAGAAACAAGCACTTAGTAAAAGATACCCTTGCCTTAGTAGTGATTAAAGGAGAGTTAATCAAATGAGTATAGTGAAAATAGTTAGATAAGAGTTTAATACTTTGTCAAATGAGCTTCCCTAGCATGAGACCGGTGTAATATAAAAGCTCACGAGTAGTAGAGTACTAAGTGGACATAAAGTTATTGATAAAATAGATTCAAGACATTGAAAAAATATATGCCCTGAATCAGGTTAGTACCACCTTATAAGTAGTAAAGTATGCTTCTAGAGATGAAAGCAAAATGAGAGAGGAGCTGAGGTAAGTAGTTAATGTCTCAAGTGCCTCCAGGGATGTAATACCATAATTTCTTAGCTCATTCCATGCTATCTTTATACCTCATATCAATCAATTCATATGAGAGGCAAGAAAATGACATTAAAATATTGATTATTTTTACGTTGCGTCACGTATAAAAATTTTGTTCGATGTCATGTGAGCCGTGTGAGCTCATACAACACATTACCATATTTGATTACATAGATACAACTCATTTGGATCATCAAAAGTGGCCTACATCTCAAGAAACTTGAAATGAAGCATAAAATATGGACATTCAATTTCTGCAAGCTTTGGCTCATTTCTGTCACAAATTTTGAAAAATCATAACTAATTCTAGAAAACTTGAAATCATGTATTCTCAGTCATTCTAGAAATATATGGACATATAATTCATACTAAAAATATTTCTAGATCATAACATCCATCACAGAGGACGTTTACATCCAAAATTGTCCAGAGGTCAAGCTGTCCATTGGTGCTATCATAGATTTCTGCAGCAAACTTTGAAAATGTCCAATTAATTTCAAAAAAATCCAATCTATGTAAATGATACCAATATAGAAATATGTGGATGTTAGCTAGAGGATAAAAATAACTCTAGACCAGCTCAAGTATGCTTAGACCTCAAAAGCCAATCAAACAGTAACTGAGGTTGGGTGAAGTTCCTGATATTGGACAGAATCTTTAAAAATTCATATCTCCCTCTCTAGACCTCCAAATGAGGTGCTTCTAGTTGGCACAAGTCACTAGGAATTTCTAGTGTCTCTGTATAAAATTTTGTGGCAATTGGACATTAGTTGCCCTATGAGTGACATAATTTAATTTCAGACTAGTGCTATAGTACCAATGACCAAAACTAGAAAAATTTTCAAATTCAACAATTTGCCAAATATTTCACATACCTCTAAAAATTACCAAATTTATCTTCCCAAAAATATCTCAATAAGATCTAGATTCATGCCAAATTTTAGACCAAAAAGAGCTCATTTGGATAAAAAGCGATGTAGCCTCATGAAATGGTCATTTTTGCTCCCTACCAAGAGTCACTTTGGTCTAAATGGCCTCTTTTTGAGTTTGGCACCTCTTGGGGCAAGTTTAAAAGCATAATTATAACTTTTGGGAGCTGCCCAAATGGTCCCAAACCCCATGCATCTAAATTTGGTCATTCCACATCCAAGAATGCATAGTTGCACTAAGCCATCCAAGAGCTAATTTGCATAATTGCATAGATTTAGTGTCACATAAGGTCTACATCATATTCATACATTATTTTATATTTGTTCATGGTCTTACATCACAAAAATAATATGTAAAAGATCACTTTGACATTCAAATACAAATAAGGTTACATAATATATAAAATGCAATCTCTCAAGGTCTTTGGCTTGCACTCCTTGTTTCTTGAACATCACCTAGGCATTTCAAGATAATGGAGGAAAAGGGAGTGAGATTCCTAGAATCTCAATAGCTCACACACCCATTCACATATACATTCAAAACATATATACATCAAAATCTCAAGTGTGCAAACATAAAGTGTATAATAACACATTCCATGCCACATTTCCACATCAAGCTATTTTCATGCTCTAGAAACTTTTGGTTTTGCCTCACCCCATTTTTAGGATGTTTGGATTTGCCTTACTCTTGGCCTTAGGACTTTTGACCTAACCTCACCCATCTAAGGGACTTTTGGTCTAGCCTTACCCATGCCTTGAGACTTTTGGCACATCCTTACCCACTTTAAGGAACTTTTGGCATCACCTCACCCTTGAGAGCCATTCTCACAATCAATGGCATTCAAGACAATACATTGGTATCAATGCAACCTCAAGACATCAAGTGGCATGTTCTCAAATCACAAGAGCATGCACAAGCACACAACATATACATATGCACACAAGAATGTAAGAGAATGAGGTAGAGAGCTACCTTTCAATTAATGCAAGCTTTACTTTGCTAATTCCTTCCCCTCCTTGATTTCACAAGAGCTCTTAGGTGGTTGATTGTTCTCTTAGCCTAGACATCACAAGGAGTACACAATCACATAATTAAAGCAAGCCAAGACATTAAACTAAAACTTAAACACATACTTAGTTTCATACTTGGCATTATGGTTCCATAATTGGCCTAATGAAGCAACTCTTGCATTTCAAGTTCTAGGCTCCATTCTCTTGTTATTTCTAGACTTCTTGGACTCATTTAAGGTCCTTGGAGCCATCACACATTCAATTGCACAATTGGAAAACTAAGTTGCTTCACAAAGTACTATTATGGACACCATTGTCCCATCTCCCTATCTATGGCTCCAAAATTTTTTCCAATGGTTTCTCCCATCTTTTAACATCATATAAAGTCTCAAACCAAGGCTAGAACAAATTAAAACATCCCCTAGCCTAATGAACCTAGCTTAGCTGAAATATGCACCATAATGGAGGTTCATGGACTTTGTGATTTTCCCTTGATGAGAGACCCACTTGGGAGGCTTTCTAGAGGTCTTAGGAGCTGAAGGAAACATTCTAATAGCCAAAGAAATATTCACCTAAAATCAGATTTTGCAAAACCCTAAAAAACATTACACTTTTCTAAACTTGTTTTCTATTTGTTTTTCTTGGAATTTCTTGCCATATTCCATCTCCCCATGGCCTAAAACCCTTGTTCCTTCCTTGTATTTGGATAGAACATCCTCCCCTCCTTTGGTTCTGATCTAGGCCAAAAATCCCCTAAGAAAGAAGCAAAAAGGAGAAGCAACAACGACAACTAGTTACCTTAGTTTCAAGTTTGCTTCCAAAGCTTTTCTTCCTTGGTTCTCTTCTCCTTGAAAAATTTGAACTACCCCTCTATGTTTTGGACCAAAAACAGAACCAAAAATCTCAAGAAAACCATAGAAAGAAAGTAAAGAAGGAGGGGAGCAAGGTTGGAGGAAGAAAGAGCATGAAATTCCATGGATTTACCTACCTTTTCCTTGATTTTTCTCCTCCTTTTCTTCCCCTTCTTGTGAGCCTAGAAGAGAGCTTTCATTTCTGAAATTTGGGCAGAAAATTTCATGCTTAAGAAGATGGAGGAAGAAAGGAGAAGTGTGTGGGAGTTTCTAGAAACATACAATTTCAAAAATTCCCATTTCGTCCTTCTGTAATAGCAATTTTGTTTCGGCTTTGTTTTAGCTCCTTTTTGAGAACCATCTTTTCCATTATAAAATTTAAGTTCCCAATTTAATAAAATACCTTTGAAATCACTCAATTTGGAGCTAAAACCTTACCAAACGAATGGGTTAAAGTTTAGGCCAACCGACGTTGAAAAATATACACTAGAGGGGCTTTACTAGTCCTGGGGCTTCCCATAGTTTTTAGAGCCTCTAAGAAATTTGGGCAACTCAAAACTTTCATTTAAAAAGCCTTCCTATGTAGTTTTCCAAAAGTTGCATTTATTTACGAAAATGCCATTACTTTTCGTCAGTTTTCGTCGCAAATTGTTTCTCTGTCCTAACTTTGTTTTTCTTTCTGTCTGAGCCTAGAATTATCATTTTTAGGAGTCTAGGACTCTACCCAAAATTTTTGGGACTATATCTAGGTCATTTTGAAGGACTTGCATTTATACAGCTCATTTCTTCATTTTACAGAAATTACGTTCGTTACAAGGGAAGCTAAAGAAAATTAAAAGCCATCTAACGGGTGAGCTCCAGGACTATGTAAAATAGTAAGGTGAGTCATGAGCTTCAAAGAAAGAAAAGTCCAGGGTTCATAGGGGACAATTCCTTATAGAGGAATGGTTTACTTAAGAATAAAGTGAGAGAATAAGAAGAATTTGAACCTTCCCCCACTTTATAGAAAGTGAGTAAGTAAAAGTGAACCTAGAAGGAATAAATATGCAAGTAAGTATAGAGAAAGTGTGTGATGATGTTGGAACCAAGGACATAATTAATTAAAAATAGATAAATAGATAACATGAATGAGTGCATTAGCAAGCACCATTGTCCTTGGTACATATGTCAATGAAGCATGATGTAAGGCCCTAAATAGAGACAACTGGGCAACGTAAATGACCTTAGGGTAGTACAGTAAATGATGTAAGAAATTAGAGAGAAAAAAAGTTCCTTTCCTTGAATGTCCTATGAAACAAAGAGAGATAGAGCCTGATAACAAGAGGGTGCTTTAAATTGTTAGGGAACTCATAATATACTGGAGATAGTGGCTTGAGCTCAGTCATGATGCCCCTGTGTATTAGTAATTGATGCTATGGTTTGCTTGCAATGATGGTTACATGATATTAGGTCTGGCCAACCCAATAGTAATGTAACTTGAGTATGTAGCAAATAATAGCATCAACCATAAAGAGGGTCCTAATAATCGAAGAGTATCTTCATTAGTTAAATCAAGAAATAAGCTAAAGAAAGAGAAGTAAGGGATTCCAGTAATATCAGAATAATGAGAAAAGTATGTAGAAGGGAATCCCTAGTAAAGAACAATGATGCAAAAGGGAACATACTAGAATGTTTGAAGTTAGATAGCACAAGTTCAGTATGCATTGGATGAGTCCCTTATAATATGACTAAATAAAGCGAAAAGGGACTAGCCTACAACCTCTATCCTGCAAGAGATGTTAGGCACACTCGAAGTGTGTGAAGTCTTGGTGCTGAAGGCACTTGAAAGCAGAATAGGGGCATAGTTAGAAATTGCAGAATATGAGAGGAAAGATAGAAAGAGTACAAGTAAAGTGTAGCAAGCCAGTAAGAGTAAAGAAAGAAAGCATGAGTGGAAAGGCTTGAAGTGGGACCTTGAGGATCCCATAGGGAATAGTGAGTGAAAATCAGAATGCTCTAAAGTATTGTTCCAATGGGATCAACAGAGAGATAAGTGTCATAAAACCCACTTCACATGAAGAGTCTAGTAGACATTTGAGTTCAGCCTTAGCAATTATGAGCAATGGTTACTAGACTTAGTGAGCATGTATTTTATTGTCAGATATAGTGATCTTAGGCTTTGACATCCCCTAGAGGTAGATCGTAGTAGATCTTAGCACAGTATAGCGGGTTACAGGAGATCCTAGCAGGGCTTTGAAAGGTCACAGTAGATTTAGGGGTTACAGTAGATCCTATAGAGATACAGAAAACCTATAGTTACAGCATAATAGTTGTCTGGGGAGATGACATCCTGAGATAGTTTTCCAGATTAGTTAGTCTTGGAGACCAGTATCGTTTCAAATAGTTTTGTCTCAGAAACTAGAGACCTCCTAAGTCTGGTAGACTATTGCCACAGAGATATGAAGGCTTTACTCAGACAGTTAACCCACTGACTAAATCTCTTGAGATATGAGTATAAAGTATGGGATGAGGAAAGTAAAAAAATAGCTTTTTTATATTTTAGCTAGATAAACCACTACCCAATAGACATTAGACTCAACTCAGAGATAGAAATATTCCTATATACTAGAGTTATATGTTCAGAGATGGGTCAAGTATAGTTTGTTTTAATAAGGTAAGTGGTAGACTATGTCTCCAATAGTTGAGATTATGAAAAATTAACATCCCACAAGAATTTAGCAGTAGTCAGTAGTAGTTGCTCTTCAAAGTTAGTCCAAAAAAGAATAAGAGTATGATGATCAGTTATTAAACCAAAAGGTTATATACGCCCCCTCTCGAGTGAATAAAAAGAGTAAAACACAATTCAGGCTTGAAAAGGCAAGAGTTAGAGTAAGAAACAAGACTGGGACAATTGAGAATAATAGCCCTTTAAAAAGGAGCTATAATCCCAGTAAGTAATACAACAATGAGGCCTAAGATAGAAAGAAATATGATGATAAGCCATGGGATGAGCTAATGAGAAAACAAATAAGATTTAATAGTGGACTAATATTTAAGTAAGTTAAATAAGCAGAAAAAGGTCTCTAATGGCTCTTAATGAATAAAGAAAGAGAATGAGATCTTATAGAAAGCCATTGAGAGATGATAACGGAGATCTAAAATTAAGTATGCTATCTCCCAAGGCATATGCAAATAAGTCCACTAGATAGGAAAGTCAATCCCTATAAATGGGATAGGATTAATCAGATATGAAATAATAAGCTCTCCCAAGAGATAGGCCAGAGTATAAGAGTACAAGCAGTGTTAGAAATTACTTTCCCTTATGACAAGAGTAAGTCAAGGCTCTGTAGCAATAGCATAGAAAAAGAGAATCAAATACAGTAAACTAGTGATGTAAATTCCCTGGCAACAGAGCTTAGTCTCCAAAGGAAGTAAATAGAGCTAGGAAGAAGGGAAAGAAGGGGTCAGTTAGTGAGTATATGAGAAAAACTAGATGAGATTATACCCTTAAATTTTGAGAACAAAATTTATTTAATGGGGAGGAAATGTAATATTCGATTCTCCAAAAATGTGAGAAAACGCTAGAAACGTAACATTCGATTTTTTCATAAACATACAAAATTCACCAGATACAAAAAAAGTCCCCCAAAGAGAAGGAATTAAGGTCCAATAAAATTAGAATAATATTTTAGACTTCAAATAATGAGGATCCAAGGTTAGAGGTGCCTTGAAAATGGAGTCAGAACAACCAGACAGAATTTAATGAAAATGCAACGAGACGTAATAGCATTTTCGTAATTTTGGGCACTTTTTGGAAAACTCATAAGAGAAATTTTTAAATGGAAAAAATGGGTTTCCCATGGTTCTCAGAGGCCTTGAAAACTATAGGAACCTCTAGAATAGTTAAAACCTCTCTGGTTTATGTTTTAGAGTATCGATTGACCCAAACTTCGACTAGTTTGTTCAGGAAGGTTTTAAATTCAATTTGGATGAAATCAAAGGCATTTTATGAAATTGAGGACCTAAATTTTATGATGGAAAAGATAGTTCTAAAAAAGGAGTTGAAATGAGCCTAAACGGAGCAAATAGGCTCGTAGGGGCAAAATGGTCATTTTGAAAAATTGTAAAAGGGGCTTCTTAAGTAAGATTACACCTCATCATCTTCTCCAAGCTTCCATTTGCAAAAATTGGAGCAGCCATGGTATGAAATTAAGAGGGGAAGGAGATAAGAAGTTTAAGCTTCCGTTTAGGTAAGTAAATGGCCTCGTTTAATCCCGCGCTAGTTAGGAAAGTTGTTCCTCTCTCTAAGAGCTCTCTAATAGTGATTTTCTTTTTTTGAAAACTTGAAGATTAAGGTTTGACCTAAACTAAAAAGGAACTCTTTTCAAGAAACCAATAGATGAAAAATAATCTACGTGAAGAGAGCTTTGTTTTAAGGTAAGACTTACTTGAAACACTAGCCATTTAAGCTTCGGTCTAGAGAGAGAAAGTGAGAAGGAGATTTTTTCTTTATGTGTTCTTGATGGAACCAAGGGTTATGAGTATGAGGATTAAGAATATATAACTAGAATTGAAAAGGGAGCTTTAAAATGCAAGTTATGGAATTTAGGGATTTGGTTGCACCTAGGCTAAGATGAAGCTTCCTAGTAGTAATTTAAGTTGTTTAAGAGTATATATGAGTTCCTAAGATACCAAGAGAGCCTTCCACATACTTCTCCTATCAAAGAAATTAAAACAACTCTATTAGTGCCATATGGAAGCATAGCCTCAGCCAAGGAGGATGCATGCACCTAGAGAGTGTTTTAATTCCTTCTAAGCTTATTTTTGCATCATGTATTATAGGAGAGGATGAAAGCAAGCCTTAAAAAAATTTTAAAAGTCATGGATAGTGAGATGGTATCTTAGGTTCTATATTATGGCTTAAAGAAGCAACACTTAGCTAGGCTCCTTGAATTAATTATGTGATGGCTCCAAGAGACTTCAATGGAGTCAAGAACCTTAGATGGATGCAAAGAATGGAGCCAAGATCATGTCTTTCTAAGGTTGCTTCATTAAGTGCATTATGGAACCATAAAAGAGCTATATGAACCACCTAGCTTATGAAATGAATAGAATTTGTTCTAAGAGTGTAATTGGCTTCCATATTATGTATCTAGGCCAAGGGAAACAAGTTCCACCTTCTTGTAAGTGTGTGGCCATGGGAGAGGAACCAAGTTCAAGGAAGAAAATGTGCATCTGTGACAAAGGTAGCTCTCTCTTCTTTCTCTCGTGTATGCGTGGATGTCTATCTTGTCTTTGAATGTGTGTATGTATATTTTGAGCCATGAAAAATGTTTTAGCAAGTATCTAGAAGCCATGGTACCATGATGTTATGTTATACATTCAAATGATACTTTGTGAAATTACTTTGGTTTGCTTAAGTGTGGTAAAGCCAAAAACCCTCTAGCAAGGGTGAAGATGAGCCAAAAGTCCCCAAGAATGGTTGAGACAAAGCCAAGAGTCTCCCAAGAGCAAGGCTTAGTTAAAGAGCCTTTAAGAAAATGGGTGAGGCAAGTCTAAAATCCCTAAAAAGAATGGGTAAGGCTAAACCACTTGCTTGGCAAGCCTATATATGTTTTGTATGACTTCTTGAATGCTAAAAATGTTCCATGAATGATTACATATTCCATGATAGCCATACATGCATTTTTAGATATGGATTTGCATTCTTTATGTATGGTTGAAAGGGAGAAGAGCTATTGGGATTCTTAAAATTTCATCCCTTCCTCCCCATTTGTCTAACATGACAAGGTGAGCCAAGATATGGAAGCCACCAAGCATAAAGGAATGAGATTGATGACAAAGTGTGTGATTTTGACCTTTTGTAGCCATATGAATGGCATATGATGTAATCAAATGTTGTATATGATGTATGACTTCATGAACACATGTAAAATATGTGAATATATTGTGTATGAATGAGATTTGATGCCATATGTATAATATAGCAATTTTTGGGCATTGAATGACAAGATATTGCTGATGTGTTCTTGTGTATACTTTGGGGTGAGAGTGTGAGTTTGTAAAATATAGGTTTATGCACTTTTGAGACATGTTTAGTAAACCATTTTGATGCTTTCATATGTGCTCAAATGGCCATGAAATCCTTGAGAGTAATTTTTGACCATTTGAAACCCATTGGAGACACAAAAAGTGTTATTTTGCAACCTAATGTCAATATCTAATAAAATGAACGAATTTGCTCATGAAATTTGAATATAGATATCATCCAGAGCTTTTTAGGAAGCTAAATACCAGATTATATAGAGCTCTGTGGAATTAATTATGATTTTTCAAAGTTGCCATTTTTCTGTTGTTCTGGTATAAGCACTATTCATATGGTTAGTTTCTTGTGTTGTGTCATTCGAGGACCAAAAGGTGTCTAATGCTCATGAAATGTTATTTGCATAAACTAGACATGATAAAATTTTTATGGCCACTAAGATCACCTTAATTGGATGTCTACGCAAGGAGATATGAATTTTTAAAGTTCAATGATAGTACCAGAAGCTATAGGCAACCTTGGTTACTATTCCATCAATTTCTAGTAGCTAGATGTCCTCTTTATGGCCTAGATTTATTGTATCATAAATTAGACATCTGTAACTTTCCAGAATGGTATAGTGTGCTTGATTTTGATTTTTCTATAATTAGTTATGATTTTTCAAAGTTCATGATAGAAAGCTTGACCATGAACCCAAGGCTGCACTTGTAAAAATTTATGTAAATGTTCCATGAGCTCAAGTCCTTGGCCACTTCTTAAGATGGTTATAAGTTGTATTTATGTATTTAAATATGGGGATGAAGTTGATGAGTTCATATGGTCCACAGGATATGGAATGAAAAATTTATCCATGACATAACGTAATTTAATGGAATATTTTAATGACTTTTCCTTGAGAAACTTGTATGATTCAAGAAATTGAGGATAGAAATGGTGTGAGGTGAGTTTATTAAATATGGTGTTATAGGCACCATATAAGCTCTCAAAAGTGTGAATAGTGTGTCCTGAGACCACCTTCACAGCAGCGCGGAAGGCTTAAGTCAAGGTGCGAGGTTTGAATTTTTTATTTATAGGTCCAATAGCCACTTACATCATGGCGTGGGTATACTAAATCGCGGCAAGAGTCTCAAACTTGGTTTTTGGATTCCAGTAACTAACTTAGTTCCAACAGGAAAGGTCCAAGTCGTGGCAAAGGTCCTCAAACTCTTATTTTTAACTTAAAAACCTTGAAGTTTATTATGATAGTTTATGAAATGACTTGAGAATATTTATAAGAGGTTTTGTGAGTTGGAATCAATAGTAAAATGAAACAAAGGTCTTAATTGATAATTAGAATCACTTGTGGACTTAAATTATGGTGATGGTTTGGCTAATAACCTTACTAATGTCAAGGTTCAAATTTTCTCACCTTTTTCCTATTTTAATTAATTGTAATGACTTTAGACCTTAATTTATAATAATTAACCACTTAATTAAGCCTAATCATGGTAATTAAGAATTAGGGTTGTTACAATAGCAAGTTGTTAATTCATTCATTTAAGTGTTTAGGTGCAGTAAAATTTCAAGTCGTGGTCAAATTTTCTCAAGTCATTACCAAAATGGGCTAGTAGTGTTCTAGTAACGAATTTGGCCATAGCGCAAACACTTGACCGCAACATAAAAATTTTGGCCATGGCGCAAAAATCATCCAGAAGCTAATTTGGTTATAGCAAATATTTTGGCCACAGCGTAAATAATTGGTTGTAGTATAAATATTTTTAGTTATGGCATAAATCGTGTCTATGTGGAAAAATTGAGTCAAGCTCGAGTTTAGTCGTAGTGCAAGTTTTTCAAGCCATAGCGTAAGTATAGAATTTAGCTTTTAGAGGTTCCAAAGGCTATATTGGCCATGACGCAACCATTTTAAGCCTTGGCTTATGTCCTAAAACCCCCAATTTAACTATTAATTTCTAATTTATACCATGATAGTGATGAATAATGACTTTTAGTCTAACATATATGAGTTATTAGGCTTCGTGGAGGTATTTTGGTTGAGATAAAAATTGTTAATGAAAATTTTGAATTCTGATGACCAAAAATCCTATTGTACAACTTGATGGTGATTACTGATTATTTAAAAGTTTAAATTTTCTTGTATTTTATTCATTGCTAACTCATTAACCAAATTGTACCTTAGGTGCAATCAATTAAGAATACAATTATACTTAATTAGCTTAGAAGATAGTTAGGGTTATTACATCTTCACCCTCTATGTTTGGCCAAGATGAAGAGCACTTTAAGGGAAATTGTTCTTAGTCAAAACTTAATAAGAATAGAGGTTTTGAACCATGAAGATTAAGATTTTGCAATTAGAATCAATTAAAAAGTTTTAGAATGCAACATAGGCCACCTAGGGTTTTATTTGCACCTTGAAAATTTAGGAACCTTAAGAAGATGATTCCAACCATGTAAGGTCATATCTAAACTAGAAAAGAGCCAAAGATAATCTACATGCATGAAATTATCCATAGAAGGAGCAAAACTCCCTTAGCCCTTCAATATGGTGTAGGTTCAACTAAGGCTAGGCTTTAGTACCTAAGAAGTGTTTTCAATGATTCTAAGGTTATTAGTGGTTTAGATATGAATTATAGATAGTAATGGAACTATTAAAATAAATTTAGTAAAGAAGTAACTTGGTACTAGGCTTCTTAAATCAAGCATGTGATGGTTTTAGTTAGTTTTACTAGAGTCATATGATTCATATTAAGTGAGATTTTGGAGCCAAGAAGTTAAATTATGAGAGTTGCTTCATAAGGCATTCAAATAGGCCATATGTGCACCTAAAACCCTAGTTGATATGTATAAGGCTAATGTAAGTGTAAGCATGGTTCCATTGTTAATTTTGTACTTTATTTGATGTGTTTATGCCAAGAAAGTGAGATTTCATTCAAGTGTGGTTGTAGAGCCATGTAAGAGGAAAAATAAACTAAAGAGAACTAGTTGGAATTTTTTGGAATAAGGTATCTTTTTCTCTATTCTTGTATATATATGCTTATTTGGCTTAAATGTTTCAAACTGCTTGTATGTTGTAACACCATATTCATTTAACTCATCTCATCTCATTTCTAGGTATGCTTCCTTGAATAACACAAGCCTTTAGGAAAAATCCATTAAAATAATAAATTATTTTAGCATTATGTCATGGATAAAATTTTTATTTTATGTCCCATGGATCATATGAATTCATTCATCTCATTCTCCTATTTAAATACACACATATACAACTTAAAACTATCTCAAGATGTGGCCAAAAACTCGAGCTCATGGAACATATACATAAAAATTGCATGTTTAGCCTCGGATTGGTGTAGCAGGTTTCTATTATGAACTTTGGAAAATCATAACTAATTCTAGAAAAATTAAAATCAAGCACACTATACCATTATGGAAAGCTACAGATGTCTACTTTATGATAAAAATAATTCCAAAGTAGAACAGAAATGTTTAGCTACTAGAAATTGATGGAATAGTACCTCGACTCAGCTAGCACTCGTGGTACTGACATAGAACTTCAAAAATTCTTATCTCTCTACTCAGACACCCAATTGGGGTGATCTCAATGGATTAGAAATATTATTATGTTTAGTTTATGTCTATAAAATTTTATGAACATTGGACACCATTTGGCCCTCGAATGACATAGGAGAAGAAATTGACATATGGATAATAACTATACCAGAATAGCTAAAATTTGGCAACTTTGAAAATTCATAATTAATTCTACAGAGCTCCAAATAATCTGTTTTTTAGCTTTCCAAAAATCTATAGATAATATCTATATGCATGCTAAGTTTCATGTGGAAATTTATTCATTTGGTTAGATCTTGATATTAGGTTCCAAAATGATCAATTTTGTGTTTTCTAAGGGTCTCAAATGGTCCAAACTAGCTTCTAAGACATTTATGGCCACTTAAGCATGTGGGGAAGCACCAAAATGGTCTATCAAACATGTCTTAGAGGTGCAAAAACCCAGATTTCACAAACTCACACTCTCACCCCAAGGCATACATGAGAACAAATAAGTTTCATCTTGCCATTCAAGGTCAAGAACACACTACAACATTTGCATGGCATCAATTCTCATATATACATCAAGTATCTATGTAATTACACATGTTCAAATGATTATACAACATGTTCATCATAAGGTTACATCATATGCCATCAAAATGGTTACAAAGTGGACAAAATCACACACTTTCTTATCAATCTCTCTTTTTAAAGCTTGGTGGCTCCCATTTCTTGGTTCACTTAGTCTATCTAAACATATTAGGCAAATATGGAGGAAGGAATGAGATTCTAGGAATCCTAATAGCTCTTCTCCCTTTCAACCATACATAAAGGATGCAAATTCAAGTTTAAAAATGCATACATGAATATCATGAATTACATAATCATTTATGGAACATGTCTTGTATCCAAGAAATCACATAAAACATACATAGGTTTGCCAAGAAGATGGTTTAGCCTCACCCACTTCTATTTGGGATTTTGGACTTGCCTCACCCATTTTATTAAGAGACTTTTGACTAAGCCTCACTCTTTAGAGGCTTTTGACTTTATCTCACCCATTCTTGGGGACTTTTGGCTTCACCACACTCAAGTAAACCAAAACATATTCATAAAGCATCATTCAAGTGCATAATAAAACATCATGGTACCATGGCATATGGATACATACCAAAACATCTTTCATGGCTTAAAACATATACACACACATTCAAAGACAAGATTAGCACCCACTCATGCATGAGAGAAAGAAGAGAGAGCTACCTAGGTTACAAATGCACACTTTTCCTTTTGAAAATGCTTCCTCTCCCTTGGCCACACACTCACAAGGATGTGAGACTTGATTCCTTTGGCCTAGACACATCATATGGAAGCCAATTACACTCTTGGAACAATTTCTAAAGCTACACATATACTAAAAAAGCTAGATGGTTCATATGGTTCCATAAGGCACCGAATGAAGCAACACTAATAATTCATGATCTTGGCTCCATTCTTTCTATCTATTTATGATTTTTGACTTCATTTAAGCCTCTTGGAGTCATCACATAATTAATTTAAGGAGCCTAACTACATGTTATTTTTTTAAGTCATAATATGAAACTTATGATACCATCTCACTTCCTAGGCTTCCTAAAATTTTTCCAAGGCTTCCTCTCATCCTTTCCCATCATATATGATATAAAACCAAGCTTGGAAGAAATTAAAATCACTCTTTGATGTTTCTTCTAGCTTAGCCCAAGGCTATGGAAATAAAGGGAAGTAAAGAGTTTGTTTTGTTTTCTTGATGGGAGATGCATGTGAGAAGCTTTCTAGGGATCTTAGGAGCTCATATAAACACTTACCTTAGCTTAGGAACTCTTGCATCAAAGCAGAATTTTGATTAAGTACTTGAAACCCTAACTTTGTTATCTTAAAATTTAATGGTTGTTTTGTTATTTTCTTTGCATATTCTTATTTTTCTCCCTCATTTTTCTAAGATTCACTCTTGGTTTGGCTTAAAGCTAACCCCTTATGGCTATCCCTATTATGGCTGAAACACACAAAAGGAAAGTAATGGAAGAACAAGCTTGAAACTTAGTAATTTACCTTGGTTTCTTGGCTTCCTTTCAATGCTCTTCTCTTTGTTTAGCTTCTTCTCCTAAAACTCAAAAATTTCCTCCTTGGTCTGTCCTCAAAACAGACCCAAAAGCTTTAATAAATCCATGGGAAAGAAGAAAAGGAGGAGAAGGGATTTACTAAAGAGAAACTAAGAAAATCCTTGAATTTCCATACCTTTCACTTGATTTTTCTTCTCCTTTTTCCTCCTCCCTTGTGCGCCTCACTCTCTAGGTGTTTTCTCTAGTTTAGGGCATAAATGAAATCAGCCAAATCAGAAGAAGAGTGGGGCGTGGTGTATATATAGGTAGGGTTTTGAAGGTGTTTTCAAAAAATTCCATTTATGTCCCATAAAATTGGTATTTTCATTTCCAGTTCATTTTAACTCCTTTTTAAGAACCATATTCTCAATCATAAAATTTAGGTCTTCAATTTTATAAAATACCTTTAGAACCACTCAATTTAGAGCTAAAACCTTCTTCGAATGAAAGGATCAAAGTTTAAGTTAACTGATGTTAGAAAATGTACACCGGAGGGGTTTTAACTATCTCGAGGCTTTTCATGATTTTCAAGGCCTCTGAAAACCTTAGAGAACTCAAATTTTCTATTTAAAAAACCCTCCTATGACTCTTTCAAAATTTTCCTGAAATGACAAAAATGCCATTACATTATGTAGCTATTTCGTTAATTTTCGTTTGGTTATTTTAGCCTTTGTTTCAGGGCACCTCTGGCCTCCTAATTTCATTACTTAATGTATGAATCATTATTCTAATTTTTTTGGATCTTAACCTGTAACACCATCTTTCTAACTCATAGCCATCATACCTTACATGCTCATATGAGGTATAGGAAGTATAAAGGGAGATTTTTCCTCATTGGGTTCCTACACTTTCTCACATGGTATCATGCATGGTTAAAAATTCACTTTAGGGTCACATGGACCATGTGAGCTCATTCTATATATCCTCATATTTAATTACACCATTACAATTCATTTCAATCCCAAAAACATGCTTTAAACCCATGGAAAGCAAAAAGGGATATGAAACATGCACATTCATTTTCGGCAAACTTGGCCTCAATTCTGGGCAAAGTTTGGAAATTCATAATTAAATCCAGAAAAATAGAAAACACATAATCTCAGTCATTATGGAAATATTAGGACGTCTAATTCATGATAAAAATAGGTTCAAGTCATAACATCCCACACACAGGACGTTTGACACGCGAAATCATCTGGAGGTCGGAGTGGGCTCTGCTACTGTCACAGTTTATTGATATGAATTTCAAAAATGTCTAACTAATTCCAAAAAAATCCAATGCATACAAATGATACCATTATGGAAATATGTGGATGTTAAATAGAGAGGAAAAATGTCTTCAGATCAGTTCATCAAGCCAAACTCCCGAAAATCGATGGAACAGTACCTCGGGTCAGGCAAGATGACTGATACTGGTCAGGAACTTTGAAATTGCATATCTTCCTCTCTAAACATCCAAATGAGGTGATTCCAGTTGCTACAAGTCACTGTGACTGGCTAGTTTTTGTATATAAAATTTCGTAGCCATTGGATCATGTTTGCCCCTCGGATGACACGATTTCAAAATTGACCAAATGAACAGTGTTTATGGAAATCCGAATTTCTGATACCAACTTTGAAAAATCATAGAAAATTATATAGACCTCCAAATGACTTGATATTTAGCTTCCCAAAAAGGTCTAGACAAAATCTAGTCACATGCCAAATTTCAAGGCAAGAAGAGTTCGTTTGGTCAGAATTGGATATCATAAGGCAAAGTGACCATTTTCTCTTGCTAAAAAGGGCTCAAGGGTTCAATATGGCCTCTTCTACTTCTAAGGCTCTATGTGCACGTGGGAAAGCATCAATATAGGTTATCAAACATGGCTCAAGTGTCTAACAACCCAGATTTTCAAAACTCACTCTCCCACACCAACACATACACCATGTACATAGGTAAAGATCTTTACTATTTATACCAAAAACTTGCTACGTTGTTCAAGATAGTTCTCATTCTCATATATATAAACATTAAGTACATCCATTTACAAGTATTTAGATTTGCTACATCATATACATCATTAATTTACATCCCTTAACATAACTACAAAATGGTGACAACATGGCTCTTTACAATTTCTTCACCAAAATCCCTTAGCTTTAAGCTTGATGGCTCCCATCTCTTGCCTCACTTGGTCCACCTAGCATGTTAGGATGGTGGAGAGGGGGAGTGAGATTCAAAGAATCTCAATAGCTCATCTCTCATTCAAACATACATAAAGCATGCAAACAAGTCTCACAATATATGCATGGGCATATTAGCATGTGAAATCATAAGAAATGCATTTTCAACATTTGAGTAGGCCATACACAACATACAAAAGCTTGCCAAGTAAATGGATTAGTCTCACCCATTCACTTGTGGATTTTGGACTTGCCTCACCCATGCTTTAAGAGGTTCTTAGACTCAACTCTTACTCTTGGGAGTCAACCTCACTTTTGGGAGACTCTTTACTTTGTCTCAACCAACTTTAGGGTTCTTGGCTCATCCTCACCATGGCTAGAGAGTTATTGGCATTTCCACACTCAAGCAAACCCAAGAAATCACATAAAACATCATTGAAATACATGAAGCATCATCATTGTGACAACTCTACCTTCTAATCACTATAATTATGGTTAAATGTACGATTAATAATTAATTATCAAGGTTTGAGTGGTTACAATCTATCACATTGTGAAAATATGAGAAAAATTTAAACCTTGATGTTAGGGTCATCACCATACCACCACACGAATCAAAATTTGCATAAAAGAAATCCTACTACTATAAAGGGTTTATGATACAACCATTCATCAGTTTCAATACCCAATAACCTTCCACAAGTATTCCTATATTATCTCTTTATTTCACAAATCTTACCGCGGCAATAGCCGCGGCGAGTTGGACCTTCACCGTGGCTAACCTATGTGGCGCCGTGGCGGAAACGCCTCCTGGAACTACTGCTCAACTCCCAGGATTCTCGCCTCGGCACAATATATTCGCGCCGCGGCGAGTTTTGCTTCTGTCCAACCCTTATTTTATTTTCTCGACTCGCGCCACGGCAGGACATACTGAGCCGCGGTGAGTTTTGGTTCTGTTACCCTCCTGGGTGATTTTTTTTTGCTTTGCACCGTGGCTAGATTTATCAGGCCGCGATGCGCCTCGCCACTGTCACTCCCTAGGCCAATTTTCTCCCATTGCGCCGCGGCGGGATTGGTCATCTCGCGGCACGTTTCGGTTCTGTCTCTCATTTGGCAGTGGCAAAGCCTTCTTAGCCACGGCGGGACTCCCTCTTGTGACTACATTACCCAAATTTTGACCCCTACACTCCAAATCTTATCTTAGAGACACTCTAGGTCCACTTTCCCTTATTTTATATGATCCTAATGGTGTTTACCTACCCTATTTACCCATCAATCTATCTACTACCATTGCAAAAACTTAATTACTCCTTCCTACTTACCCAACTAGCTCATATTAGCAAATTCATGAATATATGACAGCAAGAACACACACATTAGCAGCAATTACATCCCATACAATTTCCATAGTGATTTCCATTCAACAATAGCTTACCTCTAAGGCACCATATCACTACAATTCCCATATAGTAATCCATATCACAATTTCAGCAAAACTTGAACTTATATTTAATGCTATAAGTTCATACATTGATATTCACTATAATGAGACTTGAATCTTTAACGGTTACATTTCATTCAAACAAAATATAAACGCCTACACTTGGCAACATGACTACATGATGATGCTATGTAAACTAATAACAAAATTGCATCTATCCTATTCTACTCAGACTAAGTGTAGCTCCCCACACTCGGCCTCAGCTCATGGATGTTCATCCACTTGCTTACCCTTATCCTTACCCGAAGAACTTTCACCTGAAATATTAATCCCATAAAACGGGGTGAGATATAAATCTCAGTAACCAAGGCAATTCCATCATATATCCAGTTTAATTAGTATATAAGTATGAAACAAAATCAACATCAGAATCATATCCATTATATCAACAAATGAAATAATTAGGCTATCATGATTACTATCCCATACTAGCAATCATATTATCACATGTTAAAGGCCATTAACATCGGGAGAGGCCCGTCCATGGCACCTACTCCCTATTGAGCACAACCGGGGCTCAGTGCATCTGGGTTTGATCATAACCTGGTGCTCGATCGAAGCACATGCACGAGTGGCAGCCACACCACAGCTCCACCATGGACTCACAAGGTCTAATCACAATTCAACAGATAGCCAACCAATTCATTCAACATTTCAAATCATTCATATATAGCAACATATGAAATTAAATCAAATATATACATGGAATTGATATAACCTGGTTACCTCACTTGTAGACACTTGCAACAGTCACCAATGGTGCAGAAGTCCTCCTATAACCATAGCATCATAGAATTACTACTCTAATTCATCATTAACAGTTACAATCAGTACCCAAAGAATTTAAGATGCTAATGACTACCTAAGGATTACTTACCTAGCCACTTTAAGTCCCAAATTCGGATTAAATTGTCCTCCACCAGAAAACTCAATATTCCACCCAAAATCCTAAGCAATTTCGTACATAATTAATACCCATTTTATAAATTAGCTATGGGGGTCTCAAATTAACGAATGAAGCATCAAAATGGAGGGTTTAAACTCACCCAAGGTCAGTCCTAATCTTAACCTACGAATTTCACCAAGAAAACCCCCAAACACCCACATTTCAGATTTGGGGTAGGATGAAAATGCTCCAAATGAAAAACTAATCAGGCCAAATTAAAGAGGAAGATGAGGGGATTAAGTTGTATAACTATTACCTTGGCTGAATCTTGCTCTAAATGTGAGAAAATACAGAATTAGTGCCCCCAACTCTAGCCTCCTCTCCAAGCTCCGAATTTTCTCTTTGTGTTTTGTGTTTCAACAAGTGTGAGGGAGAGGCTGGTCTATTAGGGTTTTAGTTGGGTTTAAGTTGGGTCAAAAATGGGTCATGGGCTGCTCCAAGGTCCATCTTCACTTGGGCTTCAGATTTTTAGGTTGTTGGGCCAGTTTTAGAGTGTTGGGCTGCAGAATTTTACTAGGCCAGTTTTATGCATTTAGGTTGCTGAAGTTTAATTAAGTTTGGGCCAAGTTTGAAGAGCTCAAAAATGTGGGTCTGCACAAAGGTTATTGGGCCACTTAAAGGAGCCTATACAAGGTAGATTTTAGGCCTCCATCACACTAAATTGGGTTAGGTCTGCACCTAACCCATTGGGCTTCCATTAGCCTCTTCTCATAATCTATTAATTTAGGCCTAGATAGAATTTCTATCCTAATTAAATCTCAAACCCATTTTAATAATTTATCTCTCTAAAATCTCCGTCCACTTAATTTATCCAATTATCCCGTTTCAATTATTCCTAATTAGTCTAATCCATGATTAGTACCTAAATTAATTATGGGGTGTTACAATCATGCTAGCATACTTTTCATGGTTTAAAAACATACATACACATATGTAAGACAATGGAAACACACATCTATGCATGAGAGAAGGTAGAGGGAGCTACCTTATTGGCTATTCACAACTTTTCCTTTCAATTTGTCTCCTCCCTTGTGGGTTTTACAATCACCTCTAGATGGGAGTGCTTCTCTTGAGCCTAACTACACAAGAAGCATGGAATTATTCTCTTAACACTTTATTCATAAAGTTAGGGATTTCTTTCTAGCAACCCTACTAAGCATATAAAGCTAGGGGTTTCTTTCTCTCACTAGAAATTCACCAACTATCCTTGCTCTCTCAAGCTCTCAAGAAAGGAAATCAAGGAAGAGAGGCTACATGACTTCTAACCTCCCTCAAGAGTGGTTTTCCACTCTCCCTCTTCTAAACCAAGCTCAAAACCTAACTACTTCAATAATCAAAACCATAGGAAGAGATGGCAAGGAGAGAAGAACAATATTCTAAGAAGAGAAACCATGTAAAACCTTACCTTTTCTTGTTCTTCTTTCTTCCTCTAGGTTTCTCTCTCTCTCCTCTGCCTTTTTTTCTGTCTTAAAGGGAGCTTAAGTTGGTTGGAAGAAGAAAGGAGGGGTTGGAACGTTTTAGTAAGTCAAATTCTCTTTTTTCACGCTTTTTCAGACTAACCCTCGCTATAGCAAGGCATAACCCTCGCTACGGCAAGCTTGTATCAGTCCCAGACCCCTGCCTTTGCTATAGCGTGTGCTACGGCGAGCAATGCCCTGGTTTTTGGATGGGGTGCCCGAACTCGCTATAGCTAGAAGGCACTCTCGTTATAGCGAGGACTAACCCTCACTATAGCGAGAAATGGTCTAGCTATAGCGAACAGGTACATTCGTTATAGCTAGGCTGTAGCTAGCAGACTTAAGAAAATTTTCAGCCTTCCAAAAATTTTCAGCTTTCTTCTTTTTTTTTTCTTTTTTTCTTTTCTTTTCTTCTTCTTTCTTTCTTTCTTTTTCCTGGTTGTTACATAACCAATTCATTTCAAAGGACTTACTTTTAAAATATATCTGTTTCTGTTGTCTTTATGAAAATTGGATATTACATATGTAATGTTTGCAAATTATGTGTATTGTTGATTGCTTAATGATCATATGTAATTGCATGACATTCATTTAGATAGAATTGGCTCTGGATGGGTGAGGTTATACTAAAAGACTCTTAGTAATAGGTAAGGTGAAGTCAAAAGTCCATTGGGAATGAGTGAGACTAGGCCAAAAGTTTTTAAATGTTAGGTGAGGCTAAGTCATAGTCTCTAAAGGGGGGTGAGGTTAAACTAAAAGTCCCTAAATGTTGGGTGAGGCTAAACCAAAAATCCATAAAAGCATGAAAGTGTTCTTGATAGAGCCATGGGATTTTTAAAATATGAATATGGTTTTTACTATGGTTGCATGACATGCATACTTGTATTTTTGAGCTTGGGTGAACTATATATGTATGTTTGAATGTTGGATCAGTTATTGGGATTCATTGAATCTCACTTTTCCCCTATCTCTACTAGCCATGGGTAAGTGGCTCTCAAGGAAGTAAGAATGATGAACAAAAGGCCTAAGAAGAGTTACTTTGACAATGGAATTTGTTTTAAAGCATATTCTTGAATATATGAATATGTACTTTTATATTTTTATGTATAGACATGCCAACATATTTTAAAAGTGCTAGACTATGATATAGAGACTATCTATGGGTTGTAACATGTAATATAATGCAATTTGGTTCCTTAAGTTTGTAGATGTATGTTTGTATTCTTGCATGTGGAAAGGTAATTTTGAGTTATATAGCAATTATGACATATTGAACTCGCCAAACATGATGCAATTATGGATTGAAACTTGCTTAAAAGAAGAAATGGTATTTTAGAGCTCATTTGGTATTATTTGAAACCAAAATTTGATCCATTTGAGCCATAAAATATCTCCTTACCCTTGACTATCCAAATGAGTGAGTATTGGGCTAAAATTTGATAGTAATTAGAGGACATTTAGAACTTTTCATAGAGCCCAAGATCACAAATTTGAAGTTTTATAGAATATTTTATGAATTTTTGAAAATTTGCACTATACTGTTCATATGGTATGCCTCAGATTTTTGAGAGACTAAATGGACTCATTTTGACTTGAAATCTTTACAGTAAATAGCTCTCATCACAAGATTTCTAAGGATACTTAATTTGTATTAATTGGAGTTGTATAAATCAAGTTATGAATTTTTAAATTTTAGATCAAATTAGATGTTCAAAGGGCTAAAATACATATTTAGCCTATTTCATGGATTTGGTTCTGTAATGTCTGGGTTCATAAAAACGACAAAAATGAACACGTATTAAAAGCAAGTCCTCTAAATTGAGAGAGTTAAAGTCCACAAAAATTAGGATAATAATCTACACATCAAATAATGAAAATAGGAGGTTAGAGGTACCTTGAAACTGGAGCCAAAATGACCAGACAGAATTTAACAAAATAATTGTGAAACGAAATGGCATTTTTGTAATTTCAGAAAATTTTTAGAATACTCATAGGAGGTCTTTTTAAATGAAAAATTTGAGCTCTCCGGGGTTCTCAGAGGCCTTGAAAGCCATGGGAAGTCCTAGAACAGTTAAAACCCCTCTGGTATATTTTTCTATTGATGATTGACCCAAACTTTTTGTTTGGGAAAGTTTTAGTTCCAAATTGAGTGATTCCAAAAGCATTTTATAAGTTAGAGAACATAAATTTTATGATGAAAAAGATGGTTCTCAAAAAGGACTTAAAATGAATCAGAAATGAAAATGTAAGAAAATGAGAAATAATGAAAATTTTTAAGAAACAATTTTTAATTTCTTTCTTATATATGGTACACCTCTCCCTTCTCCCCATTCAGTCAACCTTCTTGCTACTCAAAATAGAGAGTGAGACCAAGGGAGAGAGGCACATAAGAGAAGAGAAGAAGAAGAAGAAAACCAAGGCAAAAAGGGTATGAAAATGATGGAATTTCTTGGTCCTTTCCTTTGGTAAGCTTGTTCTCTTCTTTCTTTCTATGGTTTTATTAAAGTATTTGGTTCTATTTTGAGCTCTAATCAAAATGGAGAAGTTTAAATTTCAAGGAGAGGACCAAAGCAAAGGAAAAAACTCTTAAGAAAAGCTAGAAAACCAAGGTAAATTTCTTATTTCCATGCTTGCTTCTTCTTGTCTCCATGGATGTGTGGTTCGGCCACTCCTAAGACAGCCAAGAGGAGATGAGTTTTGAACCAAACCAAGAGTGAAACATAAGAATTAAAGTATGGGAAATAAGAATATGCAAAGAGAACAAAGAAAGAACCATGAATTTGCAAGACACATAACTTAGGATTTTAGTTGCACCTTGGTTTGTAAGAAAGTTTCTAGCCATAATTTAAGGTGTTTAAGAGTTTGTATGAGTCCTTAATACATCAAGGAAGCCTCCCACATGCATCTCCCATCAAAGAAAGCAAAATAACTTCCATGGGTACAATTGGAAGTCATGTCTCGGCCAAGAAGAAGGGAAGCACCTAAGGAGTGTTTTAATTTCTTCCAAGCTTAGATTTACATCATATATGATAGGAGAGTATGAGAGGAAGCCTTAGAAAAATTTTAGGAAGCCTAGGAAGTAAGATGGAGGTGTAGGTTCTATACTATAACTTAAAGGAGTAGCATATGGCTAGCCTCCTTAAATTAATTGTGTGATGGCTCTAAGGAATCTAAATGAAGTCAAGAACCATAGATGGAAGGATAGAATAAAGCCAAGATCATGAATTCTTAGTGTTGCTTCATTAGGTGCTTTATGGAACTATAATTGAACCATATGAGTACCAAAGTCCTTCTAAAGTGTGTGTGACATTAGAGATTGTTTCAAGAGTGTAATTAGATCTCTTTTGATGTATTTAGGCCAAAGGAATCAAGGTCCACCTCTTTGTAGGTGTTTAGTTGAGGGAGAGGAAGAAATTCCAAGGGATAAAGTGTGTTCTTGCATTTAAGGTAGCTCTCTCTCCTTTCTCTTATGCATCTTTGGGTGTTTTATTGTCTTTGAATGTGTGTATGTATATTTATGCTTTGAAAAATATTTCTAGCTAATATTAACATACCATGGTACCATGATGCTTGTATATGTTCTTGAAAGATGTTTTATGAATGTGTTTTGGCTTGCATGAGCTTGGTGAAGCCAAAAGTCCCTTAGCAATGGTGAAGATGAGCCAAAAGTCCCTAAGAGTGGGTGAGACAAAGCCAAAATTCTTTAGAAAAGTGAACTTAGTCAAAATTCTCTAGAAAGTGGGTAAGGTAAGTCTAAAAGTCCCAAGAAAAATGGGTGAGGCTCAACCATTGTCTTGGCAAGCCTATGTATGAAGAATATGTCTTCTTGAATGTGAGAATTGTTCCATGTATGTGTATGAATTTCAAAATAGTCATGCATGCATTTTTGCACTTAAAATTACATCCATCATGTATGTTTAAAAGGGAAAAGAACTATTGGGATTCCTAGAATCTCACTCTTCCCTCTCTATTGCCCTAACATGTCTAGGTGGACCAAATGAGTAAAGAAATGCAAGTCACCAAACTTGAAGGCAAGAAGATTGACAAGAGATTTGTTAAATGTTTGTATTGTAACTATTTTGTTGTCAAATGATGTAATCTTATGATGTATAACCACTTGAACATTTGTATATACATGGCTATGTGAAGTATGTATGAGAATTGCAAGCATATGAATGATATGGAATGTTTTTGACATTGAAATGCCATGTATATAAGTTCTTTGTGTATAGCAATAAGTAGGAGAGTGATTTTGCAATGTATGGATATCTAGACCCTTTAGACATGTTTAGAGGTTTGTTTTGATACTTTCCCACATGCTCAAGTGGTCTTGGAAAAGCTAGAAGCTAAAACGGACCATTCTTGACCCTTTAAGAGGTATAAAAATGCCATTATACAACCCTATATCACAAACTAATCAAATGGACGCATTTTCCCATGAAATTTGGCATATATATAGGTCTCATCTAGAGCTTTTTGGAAAATCAAAAATTAGATTATTTGGAGCTTTATATAATTAATTATGAATTTTCAAATTTGCCAAAAAGCTACTGAATTGATATGTTTACTGTTCATATAGTCAATTTCTTTTCCTATATCACCCGATTGCCAAATGGTATCCAATGCTCATAAAATTTATAAACTAGACATAATAAGATTTCCATGATCACCAAGATCACCTCATTTGGAGGCCTGAGTAGAGAGATATGAATTTGTGAAGTTTGGAGTCAATACCAGTAATGTAATAGTACCTTTGGTATTGTTCCATCAATTTTGAGTGACTAAATGCTTTTGTTTTGATCTAGACTTATTTTTATCCTAAAGGTAACATTTGTAGCTTTCAAAATGGTATAATATGCTTGATTTCAATTTTTCTAAAATTAGTTATAAATTTTCAAAATTTGCACTAGAAATTTGGAATAGCAACCCAAGACTAATTTGATGATTTTGTGTATGTATGCTCCAAACTCAGGTTTTATGGAACATTTGGCAATAGTTTTAAGTTGTATGAATGTATTTTAATTGGATGATGATATGAGTGAGTTCACACGGTCCACGGGATGTAAAATGAAAATTTAAGTATGACATAACGCAAAATAATGCAATATTTTAATTCAATTTTCCTTGAGAAGTTGCTATCTTAAGAGAAAGAAACTAGAAATGAGATGGGGAAATGCTAGATGAATATGGTGTTACAGGTTCTTGTTTCTGTGTTACATGGCTTGCAACAAATGGGTTTAACACGAATTTGAGGATTGAAATGATGAAAATTCTTATTTGTGCATAAATGTGCTATTTAAGATTTTTAGTAACAAGAAATTCTATCGCTAAAGGTATAAATATGACAATTTGCAATCAAAAGATAAATATAATATGAAATATATGCAAATTATATGATGGTATGACATATTGCATTTATTTAAAATATTTATGTAAATAAGATTTTTATGAATTTTATAATAAATTGGCAAATAATTCAAAATTTATTATTACTTTTTGAGAATTTCTATTACATATTAATTTCTATTAGATTCAAATCCTTTATTTTGAGAATTATTTACCATAATATTACAAAAATCAATTTTAATTCCTAAAATATTACTTTTCCTAAAATCCTAGCATAACTAAATTAGGACAAATTTCTAGATGTTACATTTCCACCCCTTTAAAAAGAATTTTTTCCTCAAAATTCACTTACTTTAGTGAAAAAACCTTAGATACTGCTTCCTCATCTCCTCTTCTGATTCCCAAGTTGTCTCATATTGAAATAGTCCTTTCCAAACCACTTTTACTAATGGAATATTTTTATTGCATAGTTGTTTGATCTTGGTATCAATAATTTTATCTGGTTCAACTATGTAACGCCCGGTACGCCCGGTACGTTGTACAATCACTGGAACAGGCCGGTTTGAAAAGCAAGTTCCTTGAGATGAGTGATTCAAGGCCAAATAAAATTTAAATAAAATTTTAAATAATAGAAAATGAGGATTTGAGCCTTGAGTTGCCCAAAAAATTGGGATCGGAGCAATTCAAAAAAGTTGCTGAAAGGCTAGTAGCATTTTTGTAAATAAGTATAATTTTGAAAAAATACCTAGGAGGGCTTTTTAAATGGAAATTTTGAGTTGCCCAAGATTTTCAGAGACCCCAAAAACCATGGGAAGCCCTGGGATCGGTAAAGCCCCTCCGGTGTACTCTTTCCAATATTGGTTGACCTGAACTTTGACTGATTTGTTCGAGAAGGTTTTAGCTCTGATCTGAGTGATTCCAAAGGCATTTTATTAAATTAGGAACCTAAATTTTATGATGGAAAAGACAGTTCTCAAAAAGAAGCTAAAATGAAGCCGAAACGAAATTACCATTACGGAAGGGCAAAATTGGAATTTATGGTTTCTTGAATGTTCTAAAGAGTTCCACACTTTTCTCCCTTCTTCTCCTCTTTAATGAGCACGACCCATTCTGCCCAAAATACAGAAAATCTTCAGCTCTCTTAGGCACACCAAAGGGAGGAGAAAAAGAGGAAGAAAGCCAAGGAGAAACTAGGTAATTTCATGAAATTTCTTGCTCCATCTTCCTCCAATCTTGTTCTTCTCTCTTCCTCCTTTCTTTCCATGGATTTTTTAAATGATTTGGTTCTATTGTGACCCAGACCTAAGGGGAGAATTTCGAATTTGCTAAGGAGAAGAGAATGAAGGAGAAAGACACTTGAAAGCTTAATTGAACCCTAGGTAATCTTTGCTTTTTGTTGTATCTTCTCTTCCCCCTCCCTTTGTGTGTATTTCAGCCAAGAACAGAACCAAAGGAGGGGAGGATGTTATGTCTAAATACAAGGAGGGAACAAGGGTTTTAGGCCATGGGGAGATGGAATATGGCAAGAAATTCCAAGCAAAACCAATAGAAAACAAGTTAGAAAAGTGTAGTGTTTTTTAGGGTTTTGGAAAATCTGATTTTGTGTGAATTTTTCCTTGACTATTTGAATGTTTCCTTGAGCTCTTAAGACCTTTAGAAAGCCTCCCAAGTGGCTCTCCCATTAAGAAAAAATCACAAAGTCCATGAACCTCCATTATGGTGCATATTTCATCCAAGCTAGGTTCATTAGGCTAGAGGATGTTTTAATTTGTTCTAGCCTTAGTTTGGGACTTTATATGATGTTAGAAGATGGGAGAAACCATTGGGAAAAATTTAGAAGCCTTAGGTTCGGAGATGAGGCAATGGCTTCCATAATGTAACCTTATGAAGCAACATGGACCTAAGTTTGTGAAAGTGAGTGTGTGATGGCTTCAAAGACCTTAAATGAGGTCAAGAGGTCTAAATATGGCAAGAGAATGGAACCAAGAATGTTAATTATGGTAGTTGCTTCACTAGGTCCTTAATGGAACCATATTATGACAAATAGAACAAAGTGTAGTCGTAAGAGTGAGTTGGATGTCATAACTTGTTCCAAGAGTATAATTAAGTGTTGTTTATTGTGAATAGGCCAAGGAAATCCAACCCCACCTTCTTGTGTTTATGGAACCGAAAAGGAGAAGAAACAAGCAAAGTAAAGCTTGAATTTGCACCAAGGTAGCTCTCCACCTTTTCTTATTGCATATGGTGTCATTGTGTGCTTGTGTGTATGTTTATATGTTTGAGACATGCCACTTGATGCTATGTTGCTATTTTGGTACCAATATGCTTTCTTGAATGTCTTTGAATGGTGGAAATGACTCATAAGAGTGAGGTAGTGCCAAAAGTCCCTTAATGTGGGTGAAGAGATGCCAAAAGTCTCATGGCAAGGGTGAGACAAGGCCAAAAGTCCCTTGGATGGGTGAGGCTAAGTCAAAAGTCCTAAGAACCAAGAGTGAGACAATCCAAAAGTCCTAGAAATGGGGTGAGGCCAAACCAAAAGTTCCTAGGGCTCATTCTTGTGCTTGACATGAGTTTGTGACATAAAAATGAGAAAGATGAATGCTTCATAGATTGATTGATTGCATACTTGTATCTTTGACATGTTTTATTCCTTGAAGATGTGCTTGAATAGGTGTATGAGCTATTAAGATTCAATGAATCTCACCGCCTCCTTTCTCTCATCTCATATGATTTAGGTGGAGTTCAAGATCCAAAGGATGGAAGCCAAGGAGCTTAAATCTCCATCTCTTAGCAAATCTTTCCATTTTTGATGTACTATGATATCTAGAATGTCAAAGTTGATATGCAAATGTTATTTTTGTGCCATGACACTTTGAACAAGTGTAAAGCTATGTAAAGTTAGTGTATGTATCAAGAACAGAGTTTAATGAATAGAATTGTGTATTTTGACCACTTGGGAGCCCACTTGTGCATGTATTTTTATGGAAGTGACATAGTGAATTTGAGTTGCATGAGGGTTCAGACCTTATGAGGGACTTATTTATGATATATTTATGCTTTCTAAGTTGCTCAAATGTGTGTGGAACAATGGATGGCTCATGTGAACCAAAATTGCCTCTTGTTGAGACCAAAATTGCCATATTCTTGAGCTATCGTAAAGTCTGACCAAATGACCTCTTCTTGACTTGAAATTTTGCATGAAACTAGATATTGCCTAGATATTTTTGGGAAGAAAAGTATTGGGTCATTTGGAGGTCTGTGGAATTTTCTATGATTTTTCAAAGTTGGTATCAGAATTTCGGATTTACACCAGTACTGTTCATTTGGTCAGTTGTGAAATTGTGTCATCCGAGGCACAAAAGTGGTCCAATGGATACGAAATTTTATATACAGAAACTAGGCATTTATAGGGACTTGTATAAACTAGAATCACCTCATTTGGAGGTCTGAGCTAAGAGATATGAATTTTTGAATTTCTGGAACTGCAACAGTAGTGCAGCCTGACATGAGTCATTATTCCATTGAATTTCAATGGATAAACGTACTTGATCTGGTATAATTCTATTTTTACCATAAATTTAACATTCATAAATTTCCAAATTGGTATCATTTGTATGGATTGAATTTTTTTGAAATTAATTGGACATTTTTGAAGTTTATAGCAGACACTTGCATCAGTACCAGTAGCTATCCAAACCTTTGCTCCTTTTTGCATGTCAAACGCTTCCTGTGTTATGTTTCATGGCCTGATAATATTTTTAGAATAAATTAGACATGTTTAGTTTTCTATAATGACCAAGAATACATGATTCCAAATTTTTTAGAATTAGTTATGAATTCTGAAACTTCATATCAGTAAACTGAACCAGTGGCCCAGACAACAGCGACCTCAGTGGCTTTTCGGATTTCAAATATTCTCCCCTTAATGATTCATGAGTTGAAATTATTTTTAGAATGGGTTAGACATCTAGATATTTTTGGAATGGTAAAGTTTGTTAAGTTTCAATTTTTTTGGATTTAGTTATGAATTTATGAAATTGTGATAGAAAAACTAAGAATTTGGCCAAAAATAATAGTATGAGTTTGATGCTCCCCTTTGAATTCCACGAGTTGTGGGCCAACTTTGGTGATGAAAATGAATTGTATATGTGTAATTAAATATGAGAATGTGATGTATGAACTCATATGGTCCGCGTGACACTAAATGGGATTTTCATACGCTACACAACGCGAAATAAGGCATTATTTTAATGCCATCTTCCATTCCCTTTTGTGCAATTCATCATGGAAAACTTAGAAATGATAGGAAGCAAGCTAGAAATATATGGTGTTACAAACTACATATGACATATTATCTTGTAAATACACTTATTCATGTTATATGACATGTGATGGGTCTATTTGGTACTTTTTAGGCTGAGACATATGAAATACATCATGGAGTTGAGAAAGATTTAGAGATAAAGCAATTTGTTAGGTTGCAAGTCTAATTTGATTAATAATTTAGGAGGGACCTAAATAACAAGATTTGATCTTTTTGGATTTGAAAGATTTACCCACTCTAATTACTAAAGTTACTATAAGAAACACATGATCACTTACTTCAAATTATAAGGGTCTCTTTCTCTTATTAGCATAGCTCTTTTGCCTATTTTTGTGTGGCCAACATTTTTCTCTTTTATGAGTTTCACTTGTCTAATGGTTTCATCTACAATCTCAGGTCCTAAAAGATTTCGTTCTCCTAATTCAGCCTAACAAAAAGGTGATCTACATTGTCTTCCGTAAAGAGCCTCAAATGGTGCCATTTGGATACTGGAATAGTAACTATTATTATAAGCAAATTTTGTTAATGGCAAATGTGCATCCCAGTTCTCTCTCACATCTAATACACAAGCTCTAAGCATATTCTCAAAAGTTTGGATTGTTCTTTCTATTCATCTGTCTGTTTGAGGGTGGTATGCGATATGGAATCTAGGTTTAGTGCTTAATGCTTCTTGATGGGATTTCCAAAATCTAAATATGAACCTAGGATCTCTATCTAAAACTATACTATTGGACACTCCATATAGTTTAACTGTTTCATGTATGTAGATTCGTGCTAATTTATTAAGGGTTTAGGTGATCCTAATCAGTAAAAAGTGGGTAGACTTAGTTAGTGTATCCACTATTACCCATATGGAATCATGACTTGAGGAAGTTATGGGTAAACCCATTATAAAATTTGTAGTTCTACTATCCCACTTCTATTCTATAATATCTATAAGCTACAGCATTCTTGTAGGTCTTTGGTGTTCCACCTTTACCCTTTGACACACTAGACACTTGACTACATAATTGGATATGTTTGATTTCATACCAAGCCACTAAAAAGACTTTTTAAGATCTTAATACATCTTAGTGGATCCTGGATGTAGAGTGTACCTAGACTTATGAGCTTTAGATAAAACAATATTTCTTAGCTCCTTATTCTTAGGCACACATAATCTATGTCGATACCTAATAATCCTATCCTCAGAAATATTGAACTCGTTGGTATTCCCTTGAGAAATTTGCCTTGTAATTTGATCTAGAAAGCTATCAGATATTTGGGCTTCTTTTATTTGATCCCTTAAATCACACTGAATTCTTTCCTCACTTACACACAATTTGCTAAGGTATATAGACATGGAAAGATTCAAATCTCTTAAGTCTTCAATTAACTTTTGTTCCCTAAGCATTGAGGTAGCTATATGAATGGATTTTTTACTTAGAGCATTAACTTTATATTTGCCTTACCTAGCTGGTACTTTAGGAGAAAATCATAATCTTTAAGAAATTCAATCCACCTCCTCTACCTTATATTTAATTCCCTTTGGTCAAAAAGGAATTTTAAACTCTTATGGTCATAAAATATTTCAAATTGAGTTCCATACAAATAATGTCTCTAAATCTTTAAAGTAAAAACTATGACTACTAACTCTAGATTATTGGTATGGTAGTTCTCTTCATAATGTCTCAATTGCCTAAATACATAAGCTACTACTCTACCTCATTGCATCAAAACACAATTTAGGCCTTTCTTAGATGCATCATATAGATTACAAAGGTCTCTTGAGTATAATTAACACTAGGGGTGGATGTCTAACTTTTAATTCTTGAAAACTCTTCTTAGACTTATCATCCCACACGAAAAGGTTGATTCTTCCTAGTTAATCAAGTTAGTGGGGTAACTAACTATGAGAATCCTTTAATGAATCTTTTATAGTATCTTACTAAATCAAGAAAACTCCTAACCTCAGTGACTGTTTTAGGCTTTTCCCAATTTAATGCTACTTCCACTTTATTGGGATCTATTGTTACCCCTTTCTTGGTGATAACATGACCTACAAGTTTGACTTTTAACTAAAATTTGCATTTACTAAGCTTAACATGCAATTGTTTTCCTTTAAGGTTTGCAAGACTATTCTAATGTGCTTTTCATGTTCTTCATGACTCTTAAAATAGATGAGGATATGATTAATAAAGACTACCACAAACTAATCCAAAAAATATGGTTTATATAATCCATGAAAACTATAAGAGCATTAGTTAGCCTAAAAGGCATCACCAAAAATTCATAATACCCATATCTAGTTTTGAAGACTGTTTTAGATATATCTTCTACCTTGATCCTTAATTGATGGTATCATGATCTTAAGTCTACTTTAGAGAAGACTATTGCACCTTTTAATTGATCTAGCAAATCATTTATCCAAGATAAGGTGTGTTTGTTTTTAATGGTAACCTTATTTAGTTCCCTATGATCTATACACAACTTGAGACTCCCATCCTTTTTCTTAACAAATAAAACTAGGGCTCCCCACAATGACATACTAGGCCTAATGAATCTCTTCTCTAGTAGTTCTTCTATTTGCTTCTTCAATTTTGTTAGGGCCACCCTATAAGGTGCCTTAGAGATAAGGCTTATACCTAGCACTATGTCTATAGCAAATTCTACTTCCTTATCAAGATGTAAGCCACTAATTTCTGTGAGGAAAACCTTAGGAAAATCTATCACTATAATGATTTTTTCTACCCTTTCCTCTACCTGAGATTGTACTAAAAAGAAAACTAAAAACCCTTGGTAACCTTTCCTAAGGTATTTCTTAGCCTGAATAGTGGATAGAAAAGATAGCTCAGTTGAAGGCACAAAATAAAAATGCAAGCTAGTAAAAATGCTAATCTGTGGGAACAATCAAGAATAGCATTGTTAGTAGTTAACCAGTTGATGCCAACTATCATATTTGGCTTTATTTAGCTCATTCATACCATTCACAAACATTATCAACAACATTCACAACATTTACTATGCTTTCTATGGTAAAATCGATTTGTTTACATGCTAAAATAAGCTATAAGGGTTATATTTCATATTTTCCTTTTTCTTCATTCATATTTATCATAAACAAACTTATTTTGATCCATTAAATCATGAAACACACGTTGGAAGCCTATGGAGTTACTCTAGTTCGAGATGGTCATAGATTCCATATTCTGCATCAATTTTTGAAAATTTATAACTTGGGCTACATAACTTCAATTCATGTAAATTAGGTGTCTACAGAAAGTTTAGAATGTGAATTTTATGAGTATAAAATTTCATGAGCAACTAAATTCATTTGGCCCTTCAAAAATATGAAAAACCAGAATTGGATATGTGAATAGTGTCAGGAACTATTCTGCATAATCTTTTAAACTTTGGGAATTCATGAAATATTTTGTAGAGCTTCAAAAATTCTCATTCTTGACTTGTTAAAAATCTCTATTCAAGGTCTAATTGCCAAATTTCATCCCTAAACTAGGTCTTTTGGGCTATTTGTGGTAAAGGTACAATTTAAGACTTTTTAGAACCAATTATAGGTTTAAAAGTGGCCTAAATGGATTCCAAGTTGTACTATTCTACTTTGAGGAGATTTTAATCATCCTAGGCATGCAATTCATAAAGTTAACATTTAAAATAGGGCTTGGATAAAAATTCAACTATCCAACACCCAATTATGCATAAGAACCACCAAGCATGTTATACACGCAAAATGGTACAAATGTCTCACTTTGGCCTTAAAATGACATATATTAAGGCACTCAAGCTTATACTTATAGTTCCATCATAAGACATGATTACATACATCCATTTGCATCATAAATCATCATTGATATAAAAGATGTGTTATCCATTCCATGCTAATACATTTATCAAATTTTAGTACATATAATACTCCTAATACATCATTTCAAATGTCTAACTTGTTTCAACTTCCTTGTGTGATTTGGAAATTCAAAGTAGTTTTTAAAGAGTGGAATAAATTATTTAAGTAGGGTCACAGGCCTAGAAAAAAGGTAGTATGAATCAAGAAAAACTAAAATTTGAACTCTATGGTTAATGAGAGAGGACCCAGAGTAAAATGAATTGAGGCAAAGTAAAGGTAGAATGATAAATAGAACATTTAGAAATGAGGTTGGAAAATGAAGGATGGCTTGAAATCATAGCCAAAACAATAAAATGGAATAAATCGATATAGCAATGGCAAAATCATAATTTCAAGCAACTTTTGAGAAGCTTAAAGGAGGAGATTTTAAATAGTAAAGCTAAACACATTAGGGTTTTTAAAGGCCCAAAAAACTATGAGAACTATTAAAATAGTAAAAACCTTTTTAGTATGCAATTTAGGTCGTCAATTGACCTAAATTTTAATTAGAATGGTTCAGATAATTTTGAATCCTATAAATGTGAAAAAAAATATTTTTAATAAATTAGAGGACTAAAATTTTATGATGAAAAAGATGATTCTAAAAAAAGATTCAAAATGAGTTCAAACGGAGGAACAGAAGTGGAGGGGCATAATGAGAATTTTTGTAATTGTTTTAAAACTTCCCTTTTCCTTTTATATATGTCCAGCCATGTCCCCCTGGCCTAATAACTGACCTAGAACACCTCTAAACCAACTCTTAAAGTTGCTCAAAGAGACTGGAAAGAAAGGCCAAGAAAGATATGGAAACCTACATAATTTTGTAATGACCTTAATTTCTAATTATAGTGATTATGCTTAATTGAGTGGTTAATAATCGTAAATCAAGGCCTGAAGTCAATACAATTAATTACATTAAGAAAATAGTGGAAAAATTTGAACCTTGATGTCATTAGGGTCATTAGCTAAATAACTATAATTAATTGAATCCACACTTGATCATGATTATCAATTAAGATAATGGATACATCTTACTATTGGTTTAAACCCACAAAAATCTCTTATAAATAGTCCCAAGTCATTGCACCACATTATTATAACAAATGTCAAGGCCTTTAAGTAAAAAAAAAAAGAGTCTGGGAACTTTCGCTATGGCTTAGACCTTCCCCACTGTGGCTAAGTTGGTTACTGGAACCTAAAAACCAAGTTTCATATCTTACACCACAACCTAAGATTTTTGTGTTATGGTAAAGTTGCTCTCGGGTTCAACCTCACATTTATGAGTTGGACCCTCGCCGTGGCAAAATGACACCTTAAAACCTACTATAGTAAATTTCTCAATTCGTGTCGCAATAAAACTAGTTACTAGAACTCTCATTTCTTGATTTCCTCAACCTGTGCTATGGCTGAAAAATTTGTGCCATAGCAAGGTTACTCTCTGTTACCCTTCTTGAGCAACTTTTTGTTTCATACCATAGTGCTCCTCGCCTATGCCTGACACTTGGCCACGACTCAGCTCTTCTTAGTCATGACGTGACCCTTTCTTGCACCATTTCTTTCTAAGTTTTGCCCCATACACTCCAACTCTCCCTCTAGTAACACTTTATGGCCACTCTACCTTAAATTGTGAGGTTCTAATGGCATTAATCTACCTGATTTACCTAACTTACTTATCATTGCTAATTCAAGACTTAGGTATTAATTCCTACTTATCTAGCAATTGTATATCAGCAAGTTTTAAGATTTATGATGACAAAGGATTCATAAACTACCAACATTATTACTCAAATACAATTCCATTAAAGATTCCATGCATCATTAGTTTAAGTCAACATCTAATGTATCACATGACTACATTTCCAAATAGTACACCATATCCTAGCATCAACAAGGTTTCATATCAGTCAACCCTATTCCATGACAGCAAAAATGGTTCAATTACACATATCTATAGGGCTAATGCTAAATGGCCATAAGGCATCCAGTCATTCATCAATTATTAGTTGATTACAATCACAATGTTTAATTTCATGGTAATTAGATTACTTAACTAGTGCCTATACTTAGTAATTCGTGATACAATAAGGCAAATAAATAAAAACTAATATTCTTATTGCACAAATCCAAGCCTAGTGGGTTTCCAAGCTATGTGCTACGAAACTATACAATAGGCTTCTATTAATTTTTCCTTGCTACTAAGAGGTCCAGTCCTTGAAAATGTTAGCCCACAATTAGGGTAAGATATATAATCTCAATAACAAGAGACAAATTCTATGTATGTGTGCAAATTAATCAACAATAATATATTTTCATATCATCAAATACCAAATCATCAATTCAATTAGCAAATAAACTAGTTAAGCTACAAGTGACTATTGTCCCATACCAATAATTACATTTAACATGTTAAAGGCCAATAACACTAGGAGAGGCTTGTCCACAGCAACACTAGGAGTGGCCCGTCCAAGGCACCAATTCTCTAATCAGCACAACCTAGGCTAAGTGCATTCAGGGGTTTGATCACAACCTGGTGCTGGATTGAAGCACGATGCACGGGTGGCAACCATACCACAACTTTACCATAGACTCACAAGGTCTAATCATAACACAATTCAAGTAGCTAACCAATCATTTAGCATTTCAAAATCATACATATATAGCAAATATTAGATTAAAATGAGCATATACATGGAATCAGAAAATTAACCCCAATTATCTCAATGAAGCCAATTACTTTTTCTCTAGCTACCACCATGATCCGAAGCACATCAAGCCTAGGATAAGTATAATTATCATCATTTAACTATCATTAGCAAGAAATTTTCTATCCATTGATTAATTTCATTAAGAATCTATCAAGAATTGCTTTCCCAACTCCCAAAGAGTCTATTGTGCCAATTTAAGGTCAAAACACCAAGAATTCATAATGGTTCACTCCACACTCCTCCATTTTCGCACATGCAAAAGCCATGCACCAAAAATCAATCCAAATGGCCAAGTTTCAACATTTACACATTACAAGATGGCAGGAGACACTTACCCAATCCTTTAGTGACTCCCAAAATTCGAATTTAAGTTATCAACCCCAGAAATTATAGTGTTTCACTTCCATCTCCTTGTATTTTTGCACTATAGTAGAACCCATTATGAAAATCTACCATAAGGGACCTTTTCCAACAAAATAATACATAAAATGGAAGAAAAATACTTACTTAATCATTCCTCTAACTTCTAAGTCTAAAAATCTTGCAAGGAATCACCCAAGCACTAAATTTTAAATTTAAGAAGGAGATGAAAATTTATTAAACCAGAAACTAATTAGACCAAAATGAAGAGGAGAATGAGAGAGACATGTTTTATATAGATTACCTTGGCCACATCTTTTGCTAGAAGTGAGAAATGGTAAAAAAATGCAGAAAACCCTAAACTCCTCTCTTCCTATGCGAAAATAGAGTTCTCCCTTGCCTAAGATTGAGTTGGTCTACAGAATAGAGGATGAGGGGCTGAGTAAGTTAGGGTTTTAGATGGGTTTAGACTAACCCTAAAGCCCAAGATCCACTTGGGTTTAGATATATGTTTATTGAGCCATAAGTTGGAGGGTTTAGTTGATGGAATGAGAGTTGGGCTCTTAAGAAATGAGATTAGACTTTCTTACAAACTAGAAGTGGGCTTTCATATTTGGCTTATGGCATAAATACATTGATCATAAGGCCCAAATTAAATGTCCAACTCCCCTTAATTAATTCCCTAATTAAACCCATAACCATAATTAATATATCTCCATTTAATAATAACTAAACATGATTATTAGCTTAAAATGTCTAAAATAAATCCATTTTTTTAAAAACCTTATTTTTTTTTCAAATCCCTATATTAATTCCTTAATTCACCATAATTATCATTAATAAATCCCGTGGTGTTACAAATTTCATATTCTTTTAGTTAGAAACCTTGCTCTCTTTTTCTTGCTCTTTCTAATGCTGGTCTTGGCTTCTTGAAAAGATGAGTTTGATGGTTGACCACTTGAGGGAAAGAAGGAGTTTAAAGCAACCAATTGCACCATAAAAATCCTCATTGGACATGGTTTCAAACAAGGTATGGTACTATGTTAAAAATTTGCTTTTCCTTAGTGTTCTTGCTCTTCCTTAATTTGGCCTAACCAAGGGCAGCATAAAAGGAGTTTGATTTTGGCTTAAACTTGATGGGAAATGGGGTTTTGATGCATGGAGATTATGATAATGCAATTGAAATTAAGTAAAATGCTAAAAAATGCAAAACTTTTAGGGTTTTGATCCTTAGGAAGTATGAAGCGTTAGAATGATATTTCAAACCATGTAAGAGTATAATTGAATTAAGAAGAAGCTATGGAAGCTTTATAGGTGTCAATTCCCCTAGAGAAATGAGCAAAGCACTATGGAACCCATTCTTGAACCTTGTCTCGGGCAAGACCTATCTAGAGTACCTAAGGAGAGTTTTCTTGGATTACAAAGTTATAAATGGTCTAAATATGAATTATAAACATCAAAGAAACCATTGGTTTGAATTTAGAAGCCTTATTTTGAAAGGTGAAAATTTAGGGTCCGATTATATAGAAAAAAATAACTTAGTGCTATGCTCCTTAAATTGAGTTTATGATGGCTTGAATGAATTCTATTAGAGTCATATAACTCATATTGGGTGAGATCTTAGAGCCAAGATACTGATTCATAATAGTTGCTTCATTATGCCACTTAATTAAACTATATGGGGACCTAAAGTTCTAACTAGTTCCTATAAGGCTTAAATGGGTACAAGTATGGTTCCATTAATGATTTTGTGCCCTATTTGGTGTCTTTAGGCCAAGCAAGTAAAATCTCTCTCAAGTGTAGGTGTGAGGCTCAGAGACCAAGCCACAAATCAAAGGGAATCTAAATTGAATTCTGGCATTGAGGTAGCTCTTTATCTAGTCTTGCATATGTATATTAGTTGCTTGATTGGTCTTAAGTTGTTTTTATGTCTTATTTGTTAATTATATATGTTATTGATTATTTGATGATCATATGCAATTGCATGATATTTGTTTGCATTTGGCATTAGTGTGGCTCTTGAATAGGTGAAGTTATGCTAAAAGTCCCTTAGAATGAGTGAAATAGGGCCAAAAGTTAACTAAATGTGGATGAGACTAAGCTAAAAGTCTCAAATGTAAGTAAGGCTAAGTTAAAAGTCTCTAAAAGAGTGTGAAACTAAACCAAAAGCTCTTAATTGATGGGTGAGGCTAGACCAAAAGTCCCTAAAGTTTGATCTTGATCTTGGTGGAGCCATATGATCCCTAATACATGAAAATGAATGATACTTAGTTGTATGTTATGCATGCTTGCTTTCTTGACCTTAAGCATACCATATATGTGTGCTTGAATTATGAATGAGCTATTGGGATTCTTTCAATCTCATTTCCTCCCATATTTTCTCTAACAATGTTTAGGTGGTTCTCAAGGAGGCAAATATGATGAGCAAAGAGCCTAAGAAGAGCTACTTTGATATTAGTTTAAGTTTTAAAGCATTTTATTGTCAGTATGATGATATATATGTTTATTATGAGACTTAATCCTTTCCACACACTCAAAAGCATGGGATTATAATATATAAACCATTTTTTGATGTAAATATTTGAGAAGGTGCAATTTAGCCATGTGAATTCTTGAATTTGCATATGTATAATGGCAAGTGGGAGTGTGATTTTGGATTGCATGGCTTTTGGGGCATGTTGGATCAGTTATATATGTTGTATTTGTCATTTAAAACTTACTCAAATTATGACATAGCATGATATGGCTCAAGTTAAACCATTTGGAACCAATATAACATTTTTTGAGCTATAATATGTATCCAAATCAAAGCTAGACTAAATGGATGAATTTTAGGTTGAAATTTAGTATAAATTTAGAGCTTATTAAGAGACTTTCGTAGAGCAAAAGAGCAAAATTTTTGGAGGTCTATAGAATATTTTATGAATTTCTAAATTTAAGTAGATTTTGCATTTTGGTCCTTAGTAATGTTCAATTCATCCAGATCTGGTCTTTTATGGATTTAAGGGGTCAAATGAGCTCAATTGCTTATGAAATTTTGCAGGCACATACTAAGCTTTTTGTAGCCACCAAATTTTCACAAATAAGTGTTCTGTAACTCAAATTATGATTTTTTAAAATTTGATACATATTATGTATCAAAGTTATGAAATTATGTACATGAAGCAAACCCAAAATTTGAGCTTTTTTTTATAATATTATGAGTTTAACAAACTTGTTTGGCATGAATTTGAGAATTTCTATGATAAAAATATTTATTTGTGCACAATTAAAGTAATTAAGACTTTAATAATGATAAATTCCACTGCCAAAAGTATCATCATAAGAAATTGTTGTTATTAAAGGAATATGGTATGAAATATTTGTACATTTCTTGATGGCATGACACCTTGCCCTTGCTTGGTGACCTTAAAATGGTTAGTGAGAACATATGGGTGAGATTTTAGAAAGAATCTTAGTAGCTAATCTCAATCAATCCATACATACATGAATACCATGAGGAAATGCAATGATTATGGTGCAAGAATGCCAAGCGTATGCCTTATGTAACTCAAATGCATTTTTTTACATGAAAACTCATTTCTCATTAAGCCATGGCATCAAAACAAACTAGTTATGCTCAACTAAACTTAACCCAGGGACAAGGAAGAGCTATTATGCTCAATTTCATGCCATAGGGAGCTAGGAGTTGAAAAACATGTCAAACTCATGCATAGTGCTCATTATGTAAAGCATAGTAAAATATACCACATGAATACATCAAGTAATAACACATACAAGCAATCCAACTCATTTAAGCATTAATAAGTATGCGAGAAAGGGAGATAAAGCTACCTTAAGACTTGTGAGGTTTCAAGATACCACTAACCCACTTGTTCTTGGCTTTTCTCTTGTCTTTCTTTCACTTGACATGCATACTTTGGTGAGTTTGGGCTAACTTGGCTTACACAACACTTACAAGGCAAATTAATCCATTTGAATTCATTCTAGGTCTTATAATCATCACTTAATCCTATTAGAGTTCAATATGGAATTTAAGACTAGTTTAAGTCCAATAAGAAGCAACCCTTAGTTTTCACTTTTAAGCCCCAAACTCTCACTTGTTATAAGTCTTATAACTCTAAGGAAACTTATTTGAATTATCATGGGCTTGGTTAAAGGGGTTTAAGACCAACTTACTTTTTTAACCTAATTAAAATTTGAAAATTCAACTTTTAATTTAGGACTCCTAAATTTAATCTAATAATTCCATGATTATTTATTCATCATACCTAAGTTTCTTAATTCATTGAAACTTAAGAAACACTCTTTAAATGCTTTGCCTATACCTTGGCTAAAACTACACCTACATAAGAGCTAATTAGAGTTTTGCTTTTCCTTTTTGGGAATTTGATGCATGTAGGCATTCCTTGGTTTTCTCTCTAACTTAATTATGAATTCATATAGCTTAAAATACCTTCTTATAGTTCCAAAACTCTTAAGGTGCAAAGAAAACTCTAATTATCTTATCTTGATTTCTAAGGCTCTTTCAATGATTCCAATTGCATATTCTTACTCTTCATACCTTAAAACCCTTGTCCCTATTCTACTTTGATTGAAAATCATCTTCCCCTAATTGCCCCTGAGGTTGGCCAAACATGGAGAAGGAGGAGAAGGCAAGAAGAAGCAAGTTTTTCCACCATGATACATATCTTGTTTTAAAGCTTATCAAGTGGAGAATTTGATGCTACACTTAGTTTCCTCAATTCCTTTTCTTCTTCCAAGATTTTAGCCACATAAACACTGCTTTTAATAAACTAAAACCATTAAAAGAAAGCACTCAAATAGGAGAAGAAGTTTGATACATGGCATAAGGTGAAAACATGCATAAATCTTTACCTTTTTTGGCCTTCTTTCCTCTTTCTTCTCCTTCCCTTTTGGGTGACTAGAGCTGCTAGTTCAGACAGCAAATAAGTTAGTTTTAAGTGAGAGGAAGTGGTGTGGTTGAAATAAGGAAGAAAGGAGGTGGTTTATAACAAATTCAAAATTTTCCATTATGCTCTTCAACTTCTATTTTTTTGTTTGGGCTCGTTTTATCTCATTTTTAAAAATCATCTTTTTCATATAAAAATCTAGGTCTCTAGTTTATTAAAAACATTTGCTTCCAAATTTATAAGGTTTAGAATCATCCCAAATCATTTTCTCAAAGTTTGGGTCAACTAATGACCTAAAATGCATATTGAAAGGGTTTTTATCATTTTGTCGGTTCCTATGATTTTGATTTTTAGGGCCTTTGAAAACCCTAGGGAACTTAATCTTGCCACTTAAAAATTCCTTCTTTGATTTTCTTAAAAGTTATTTGAGATTATGATTTTGCCACTGCCTTTTGGGTTTAAATAGTTTAGCCATTTTGGTTCTGATTTTGAGCCATCGTTAACTTTATACTCTCATTTCTAGATGCTTAGATTATCATTCTATTCTTACTTAACCTTATTTCATTTTATTCTTAAGTTCTTTTTTATTATCTCATTAGTTTCAGTTCAGTTTTAGGAAGACTAGGTATCACACCAATAATAACATCAATATCAGACATAGGCAAGCTTATCAAATCAAAAGTTGTAGCATAATGATCAAATTATACTACACAATTCAAACGCACATATGAAGCAACAACACATCCTCCTATGGGGGTGGACATATAGATCAAATGGCAACTTACTAGTACAAAAATCTAGACCTTTAGCATAGTCATAAGAAATAAATGAATGAGTAGCTCTTGAATCAAATAATGCATTTACCACACAATTTTCATAATCAACATACCTTTGATCAAACCAAGAGACTCACTTGCCTCTTGCTATGTCAACGTATACATCGTCCTAGTAATTGTGGTCTGGCATTTGGGACTAGATCTTTTCTCTTGGGATAATTTCTTGTTGCATGTCTAGTCTGACCACAAATAAAACATACACCTTGCCTAACTAAACATGATTTATTTCTCGGATCCTTCCTACATTTAAGATATTAGATATTTTCTCAAATTATATCCTATGTGGGTTACTTCCCCTTAAAAAGAGCTTCATTAGTCTTCTTCTTTTTAAGCCATGGTTGATATTTCCTTTTTCTAGAACTACCACCTTCCCTCACTCTCTTTTTAGATTGGGTTTTCTTACCATTTGCTCTTTGAATACTTTTTTTTTTAACTATTATGCATCTAGTAACTAACTTGAAAAATTTCCTTATTTCTAAAGTTGCCACTTTATCTCTAATATAAGCTCTTCGCCCTTTTTCAATGTTGGTTAACTTCTAGGCTTGGTCATTAGTGAGTCTCAAGTAAGTAGAAAATTTACTAAGTTTTTCAAATTTCACTTCATATAGACTAATGGTCATATTTCCTTGCTTCAACTGTAAAAAGTTTGCTTCCTTAGCATTCTTCACATTAGTTGGGAAAAATTTGTCA